>JASANB010006328.1:0-58953 GCA_030248155.1 Sabatieria punctata
CTAACCCCTATTGTTGGTGGTTCCTGGGGTTAGGCAGAATAAAGCTGGGCTGGACGGCGGACGCTGCGGCAGGTGAAGAAGATATGATTTTTGGTAAAAAGTTGAATTTGGTAATTTTGTTGAAAGTTGAAATAAAACGTGTTGCCGAGGAGAAGGTAGTGAGAGAAGAAAATGGTGTAGGTCGACGCCCTCTCCGTTGATCAAGTCAGCCGATAGAGAGCCGAGAAGAGTAGGCAAAAAGTATCAATTTCACACTAAGTGTCTACCCGAGAAAATGCGACAAATTACCACACTACAGGCGGTCGACAGGACGAGGCACTCACTGCAGGAGGCTTGTTCTCGGTCCTCGGAGTCGCGTTGGCGAAGCTAGGCGGGCTCTGCTTGCTCTGTGAATCCAGTTCTCCAGACAAGTCTTTAATGCGCAGCCGCACACTAGTTACCAAATCAAAAAGAATAAAGTACTGGGTGAGTTGGAGAAAATGAATACAGAGAGCGCCATATTGGATCACGATCACCCTATCACCGAGCTTCTCGCCCTCCGAAACTCCGCCCCCGACCAATCATCAGCGCGCCTCCTCCTCGTTCCTCGGTTCTTATTGGCCGGTCAGTGAGGCCATGTTGGTTTGCCTGCCAGCTGCCAGCGAACGGGTCCCGACGCGAACACTCCGCTCTCCCTGCATGGCCGATGAGCGCGAACACGGTAGAATTTGAGTAGGGTTCTGCACACGACTCCCCCTCTGGTCGGCGACGTCCTCGGCGCCAAGGCCGCTCTCCAAAAATAGTAGTGAAGACGTTAGTAACAGGTGTTAGTAGAAAGGCGAGTTGTAGTCAAGGAGGGCCGGGAGCTCAGCTCAGCTCCTCCACGGAGGTAGTTGCTTCCCGACCGGTGGGGGCCGCTCTAGCCGGCGACCCAACACCAGCGCTGTAGATGTTGGCAGTTGACTGACTGCGTCGCTCCCCTGCCAGCCGTTGTCTGCTTTCGTACCTGCGGTCATTCTGGTGAAAATGACGCACGACCGACTCGGCGACTGCGTCGTCCTCCTGGCATGTAGAACCATGCCGGGCCTGACCGTACTGCGTCGTTTCCCCACTAGGCCAGGCAGAGACTGCTTCGTAGTTGTGTTGGTGTGTCTGTCCGGCATAGGCACCAAAAACCTGCACACTCTCCTGAGTGGGGTCAGTGCCTGGCCGGTACGTAGACTCAGAGTCGTAGGGGTGAGCCTGCCGTCCGCGAACACCAGGGGCCTGTACACCCTCCTGAGTGGGGCCAGTGTCCGGCGGGTACGTAGACTCGTAGTCGTAGGTGTGAGCCTGCCGTCCGCGAACACCGGGGGCCTGTACACCCTCCTGAGTGGGGCCAGTGTCCGGCGGGTACGTAGACTCATAGTCGTAGGTGTGAGCCGGCCGTCCGCGAACACCAGAGGCCTGTGCACCCTCCTGAGTGGGGCCCGTACCTGGTGAAAAAGCCGACTCGTAGCTGCGTTGTTTTTGTTGAGCGCGTTGTCTGTACATGCCGGCGGCCTGTCCACTCTCCTGAGTGGTGGCTCTGCCCGGCAGCCGCTGAGGTCCGTAGCCGTTCTCGCTGCTCCTACGAACGAGGAGGTGTCGCGGATGGCGCCTCTTCTTTGCCTGCGGCTGACTGGAAGTCGTAGTCGGTGCCGACCCGTTGCTACCTGCTCGGGGAACGTCATCCGCTCCCGCGGACCCCAAACAGGCGCCGGCCGGCTCTGCAGAAAATGCTGCCGCTCCGTCTGACGTAGTCATAGTAGTGGTCAGCACGGCGGCTAGCTGTCGCGTAGGTAAGTTACCCATATTCCTCGCTCCTCCGTGTTCCTGCTGATCAAGTTGACTGGCAGCGGCCAAGTTGTCTCTGCGAGTTTGGGCCAGCAGTCCTCTGCCGGCTCCACGATTGGCCGGTCCCCCTCTGCTCGCACGGGGAGCCCCTCTTCCTCGCGTCCTTGCTCTGGCAGGTCCGCGGAACTGCGTCCTCCCACGCTCGCACCCCATCTTGAAATATCAAATTAGCGATCTTCCCTAATCTTGGTGTTGAACCTCCAATTCTGTCCTAACCCCTATTGTTGGTGGTTCCTGGGGTTAGGCAGAATAAAGCTGGGCTGGACGGCGGACGCTGCGGCAGGTGAAGAAGAGGTGATTTTTGGTAAAAAGTTGAATTTGGTAATTTTGTTGAAAGTTGAAATAAAACGTGTTGCCGAGGAGAAGGTAGTGAGAGAAGAAAATGGTGTAGGTCGACGCCCTCTCCGTTGATCAAGTCAGCCGATAGAGAGCCGAGAAGAGTAGGCAAAAAGTATCAATTTCGCACTAAGTGTCTACCCGAGAAAATGCGACAAATTACCACACTACAGGCGGTCGACAGGACGAGGCACTCACTGCAGGAGGCTTGTTCTCGGTCCTCGGAGTCGCGTTGGCGAAGCTAGGCGGGCTCTGCTTGCTCTGTGAATCCAGTTCTCCAGACAAGTCTTTAATGCGCAGCCGCACACTAGTTACCAAATCAAAAAGAATAAAGTACTGGGTGAGTTGGAGAAAATGAATACAGAGAGCGCCATATTGGATCACGATCACCCTATCACCGAGCTTCTCGCCCTCCGAAACTCCGCCCCCGACCAATCATCAGCGCGCCTCCTCCTCGTTCCTCGGTTCTTATTGGCCGGTCAGTGAGGCCATGTTGGTTTGCCTGCCAGCTGCCAGCGAACGGGTCCCGACGCGAACACTCCGCTCTCCCTGCATGGCCGATGAGCGCGAACACGGTAGAATTTGAGTAGGGTTCTGCACACTTTTATGATCTGCATAATAGGAATAATACCACCGAGCCCAAAACTGTGTCTGTTCGAAAACGAAGCAGCAAATGCTGATGAAGATGAGAAAGAGGAACAGAGAGAAAGGCTCCTCCATTGCTGACAAGGACAGTGGTTTTGTTGTCTCTCGTTCAGCGCTTTCCAGTTCATCACACGTTTCTGCGTCCCTTCTATAGGCAACCTTCTTATATTTTTGCCTCACATAGGCTACTCGATCCTAAAAGTTTTTCTTTCTTGCCAGCGAAGATCATAGCATATTTGTTCATGCATGTAACAAGGGGTGTGGGGTACTTTCACTCCCATTTTAGCTGCGATAATTGCTAAATTAGCCAGTAACGCATTGTTGTATTTCAGTGAGCCGCCCAGGTTTACCTATCTTTCAAACTAGGAAAAGATCGATTTTTGTGTAATTTCTATCCCCGTTCTATTCTCTATTTCTAGTACTTTGTTGTTAAGTATAAATGCCACGGGCCTCAGGTACTGTTGATTGGGTATACCGAACCGATACCGGAGAATGGGTATTTTTGGGAATACCTACCCAATAAATATCTACCGATTCCGGGTATTTTAATAAATACCCATACCCGGTATACCGATTATTTCGGGAATACCCAGGTATTTGAGAATCGGTATTTTTTATCCAGTTTAGTGTAATTTTACCGAAAAATCCCATTTATCAAAATATTTTTTCTTTGCAAGTTTACTTTTATTGATATTTTTTCTTTGCAAGTTTACTTTTATTGATATGAAGAGGCTCATTCTACTCTCAATATCCTTCCAAAATATCGAATTTCAAGGATTTTTGGTCCTCTTTGACGCTACCCGCTTTGCTAATAGAATATTTTAGGCCTTTAAAGTTATCTCTTGTCTCTTTAGGTTATACAGGGTGCGTAAAAAAAAAACAACCCAGCAGATTTTTTGCTGTAGCAACCGCAAATCTCAACCGATTTGAATGAATCCTGCTTTAAATGAAAGATAAATAAATTCTTGAACGACTGCTGTAGCTTTTATTAAGATGCGTTGCTTAGTTCCTGAGATAGTTGCTTTTAAAATCAAAACAGAGATTTTGGCAGTGCACAACAGAGATTAAAACAACCCAGCAGATTTTTTACTGTAGCAGCCGCAAATCTCAACCGATTTCAGTGAGTCCTATTTTATATGAAAGATAAATTAATTCGTGAAAGTTTGGTGAAGCTTTTATTAAGATATGATGCTTGGTTCCTGAGATATTTGCACTCAAATTCAAAACAGATTTTGGCTATGAACAAGAGCGATTTTTATTATTCTGTTGCACTTCATAATAAACCCGATTCCTACTGCTCAGGGCTAACGTAACGAGGTTTTTCTGGTGCCACACATGCTTGGTTACTTCATTTGTAAAAGTCTTGTTGGCCCTCAGCAGTAGGAATCCGTTTTGTTGTGAAGTGCAATGGAATCGCTCTTGTTCACTGCCAAAATCTCTGTTTTGAGTTTGAAGGAAAATATTTCAGGAAGTAAGCATCTTATCTTAATAGGGCCTTCACCAGTCTTTCAAGAATTTATTTATCTTTCATTTAAAGCAGGATTCATTCAAATCGGTTGAGATTTGCGGTTGCTACAGCAAAAACTCTGCTGGGTTGTTTTTTTTTGACACACCCTGTATATTGTTATATCTCTTTAAGTTTTGGCCTCTATTCACTTCATTGTGCTGCTTATTAACCAAATCAATATGTGTGAGACCTACATTAATGCACAGTAGTTTCAAGCAATAAAATTCACAAAAATAGACCCACACTTTGTCACTGTTCGTTAGGTCTATACACTGTACTGTACACTAGCAGGCCTTAAAAATACAGCACATGAAAACATTTTTTTCGCTTACTTTTTTGCGTTTCACTTCGATTTTCATTCTCGTGAAACAAAAAATAATTTCGGAACATTCCAGCAATACTGTAAATCAAATTGCTTTCGAGCTTCCTGGCCTCTGACTTTGGAAATTACTAAATCTGTACTGGCTTTGTAAATGGGAAATTCAGTGTTTTGATTTTTTAAAACGTGTTCAGTAAATACCGAATAAATACCGGTATACCGGTATTTTTGCGAATACCTACCCATACCGAACCGATTCCTGGGTATGCCGAAAAATACCTACCCATACCGAACCGATTCCTGAAAATCCCATACCCAAACAACAGTAGCCTCAGGTCACAAATCAGGAATCACCAACCGGTTCGGCGGTAGCGGACGACCAAGCATGTATGCGTTTCCTTACTTGAAACTTGATCCAAGCATTGTTGAATGAATTGATGTGCTTGGATTTCTTAGAAAACAAGAAATAGTAATCTCCAGTAGGCAGATGAGTAGTTGGCTTTACCACAGCTAATCTGCAGTTTGAAGAGGTGACTAAAATGTCTGCTCTGTAATGAGCCGTTACATAGCCTCCCTGCATCAATTTTTCTACTATACTGCGTAGATCGCGGTCTTGCACTGGGCTGTGCACTTCAAGTGCGTTCACAAGTCTAAACATGAAATCATTTTCAGAAAACTGTTTTAACATGTCAGTCACTGGTCCCTTCTGATGACCACTGTTGCAACAATTGCAACTGTCCACTTTCCAAGCGCGACAACATGTCTTCTGTGTCTCTTACGTATACCTGACGTACAGTTGACAGATTTGCTAGGAGGAAGGTAGAATACAAGCTTTCCAGTAGTATGAAACTGCAAGAAAACAAGAAAGACATTGCACTCCAAGATGTCTTCTTCAAGATTGTCTTGGAAAAGAAATGTCTCAACAGTACTAGAGAGAGAACAGCCAACCATAAATCGGTTTGGAATGGCGCTAGCAAAGAGCCTATTTTTGATTTGTCGGTATGTCGCTTAGCTACCAACTGTAAACTGGCCGGCAAAACTGGGAAACTCGGAGTGACGCAATCAAAATCAGAAGCTTGCAACAAAAATAGGCTCGCAATCATGTCTATTGAGCCATTTGCGAAAGCAGTTAAATCAGCAGTGGCAGGTTTCCAGCTTCCGTTATGACAAGAAGAACTCAAAATAGAATACTTTGCAGGAATCAGTTCATAAGTAACATTCATGTAAGTCAGCACAGGTAACAGAAGGTCGGGAATGATTCCGTTTCTATGACCACCACAGGCATTTGTTGCAAAATTCTGCAAGGCACATCTTCGTGTATAGTAAGATTGGGGGGGGCAGTTAATACGTGCAACATTTTGACTAGTGGGGAGGTAGCTATGGATTGTGAACTGGATGGCTGTCCTAATATGAAAACACTGTTTGCATTGTTAGTAATTCTATATCTGCAGCTATGCAGAGCTCAATCAAACTAACACTGTTGGCAACTTGACGTTTTATGTGAAGCGTATTCTACTAACGCTTGTAATCTCTGAGAAGAGCTTTCGTTTGAAACCAAATCCATTCCAAATTAACAGAACATGAGCTACCGTATAAAACACGCTGAAGGCCGGTCTTCGTGAAATTTATTACCGGGCTACGATAGATTTATATACCATAGTGTTTGTTGAACTACCAATTAACAGAGAACCTAAAATACGCGGCAGCGAGCAATAATCCGGTCAAGCGCAAATCCATTCCAAAAACGCATCCGCCGCCGGCACGGCAAGGGTCATCCGGTCCGTCCCAGCCGATAGCCATCACTCTCACCGGGGCGCCGCTGCCTAGAGCAGCGCAAAGCAGCGTCTTTTTACACATAGCAGAAAAATACCGTATTTGATCAGCATAGGCAGGGCAATTACGGTAGCTCCTCTCGGCGGCAGTCGGTGAACGTTGTTGAGATTTTCAAATCCGGGCTTGTTGGCACCCAGAACCACCGAGTGCACGGAGTACTTGAAATCGCGCATCTGACCGTAGTCAAAGCTCATCGCATCCTGACCAATCGCCTTCATGCCTCTCTTCTCCACTATCCACTTGGCCGTCTCCCAGTGCAGACCTAAACTTGTATACCCCTTTGACTCCGAGTAGTTTCGCTCAGGGATGCCTACCAAATTCAAACTTTGAACTTGATGTGGTATGTATGGTATAGTATAAACTTGGCGGTTTGAATTCGGTATGGTATGGTATAGTACTAGCTAATTCAGTTTGAATTTGGTTGGTATGAATTTGGTATGAATTTGGTACAGTAGTGGTAGTTTACTGTGATAATGTCATAGAAGCCTTTGGAAATTATGCTCAATCCACCTTTCTTGAGTTTTTTAGAATCAAAACATGCAGAAAGGATTGGGAATATATTTTGACGCATTTGAAAAGTGCTATGAATATAGCCAACAAGCTAGTACTAAAATGAAAACGCCATACCAAAATCAAAATTCTAGTGCTAAAATTATCTGGTAAAGGCGTTTGATTTTGATATGGTATGTTATAGTATAGAAGGAGCTGTTTTGAATTTGGTTTGGTATGATGGTACTAGTACTAAATTCAAAGTTATATTTTAGTATAGCACAATTTTGGTATGGTAGGTTTCGCTGCGGTTGGTTTTTGCGAATTTATATGACGCCAACACACTAGCCGCCCTTGCTATTTTATTGTTTGGCTGGCAGCGGTTTTCACTTCGAAATTCAGCTCCGCCCACTTTGGTGCGCTGCGCTGCCAAAAATAGATGAATATACAATTTGTATGTGTTTATTGGCGTATTGTTATATTATGGGCGAGATGGTCGACAAAAAAACAGAGTGCCGGCTCTTTACCCAGCCCATCCCGGTAAGTAGTAGTACGTACTAGGTCATCGCTGCAGTATAGATGGACCCGTCTATCTCCGCCCATGGCGGCGGTTTAAATTTCAAACTTCGAAACTTCCGCCAATCCTGCAAACGCTGAACGTACAAAAGCAGTACGGAGATAGGCGGCGGCTAGTGTTCTACGAATTTAGGCCGTCGCTGCGATTGGGATACTACTGCGATGCCCCACAGGCAGACATGGGCAAGGGGGGCTGAGGGGGTTGCCTCCCCCTCAGGCTCTGACCTACCCCCTCAGCCGGCCGCTACCCCCCCCCCCTCAGGAATTTTTTGGAAGAATTTTGTATAGAAAATTATGATAAAAATATGCCCGGATTAGGTGTACATGAGCTCAGAATAGCTTATTTTAACTTATTGTAATGAAAAATAAGCCAAAAATCGGACTTTTTGGCTTACCACCACCTCAGCTCCCCTCAGGCGCTGCTACCCCCTCAGCCCCCCTCAGGAATTGAAAATTTTACCCCCTCAGCCGAAATGCTAGCCCATGTCTGCCCACAGGGATGCCTGCCATACCAAAAATGTACTATACGGCGGGAATCTATCGGAAGCCCTGTAAATTTGAAATGTTTGTTTACGGTTTTCGACGCGAATTTATTGAGTAGATACGGTAGTGTCAATTTACGGTCCGACTGGTATGCATCATAGTCGCGTCAATTAGTATATTCCACATGGTAGGGCGGCTGATCTGTTTAACTTGAGCGTAACCACAGGTCTAAAGCTAGGTTAGAGCATGAATTAATGCTTAAATTAAATCCTGATTCTAAACCTGAGCCTAAAACTACCGCACAAGCGTAAATCGAAATCGTTAATTGCGATGTGGGGGGTACTGTCCGAGTATAAAGTTTTCGGTAGCTTTTTCAGCAAGGGCCGTAAGAAGGCCGTAAATTTGTAATTTACGGCCGCGTTACGGTAGTTACTTGATTTTCAGGGAAAATTACCGGGCTTCCGATAGGTACCCTCCGTATAGTACTAAAATCAATCTTCGAATTTAGTACTAGTCTAGTACCATACCAAACCAAATTCAAAACAGCTCCTTCTATGCTATATCATACCATATCAAAATCAAACGCCTTTACCAGATTATTTTAGTACTAGAATTATGATTTTGGTAAGGCCTTTTCATTTTAGTACTACTAGCTTGGCTGTATTTATAACACTTTTCAAATGTGTCAAAATATATGCCCAATCCTTTCTGCATGTTTTGATTCGAAAAAGTCTAGAAAGGTGGATTGAGCATAATTTCCAAAGGCTTCCTTACTATTAATTAATTACCTTCCTATAATTGCTGAGCAAACTACCACTACTGTACCAAATTAATAACAAAATCATATCAACCAAATTCAAACCGAATTACGATACCATCCATACCATATCGAATTCAAATCGTCAAGTTTATACTATATACCAGATCAAATTCAAAGTTTGAATTTCGTAGGCATCCCTGGCCCCAAGTACAATGTACGAATCTTAATTTTATAGACAGATAGTCTAGTCATCTAAGTTTACCTACCGGGAAAATGGATATCGTCGGGCCAGCCGGTGTTTGGATCCAAATGGGAAGCATCTTTGGAGCCCAGATAAGCATTGGTATTGCCCCAATGTTTCTCCTAAAACCTTCTGAAGTTCTTTTCTAGACGGCAAATAGATTGATTGCAATAGATAGTTTACCATTCCCGATCTTATTATCACAATACAGTCCTCGTGCAGTTTCCCGTGTTCTTCTTCCCATTCCAATACGTCCTCTACCGTAATTCTGTAGTCGACCTCATTTTTGTGCTTCTCTGGTACACCGATTACGCATGCCTCTCCTACTAATGAACCGAGTTCAACCTCAAAACAGCTAATAGTGACGTTAATTAGCCATAATTTAGTTGCAGTGCTTACTTGGTCGACGGTTTTGGCCTTCTTTGACTCATCGAACGTAGCCAACACATGTTTAGGAGCGTCCATATGTGTGCTGATGTGTTCTACTGCCGAGAATCTGTTGTAATGGACGAAAAACTTCTCGCCTCCTACTGTACCCGGCCCTGCCATGCCTGAACACTCTTTTGCAATATAGGGCGTGCAAAAATTACGTAATCGCATGAGGGAATGGGGGTCATTACTATGTATTACGGTGGGGGAGGGTGAGCGGGTTGGTGATTTTATTACGTAAGTTTTTTAAAAGTACAGAAATCACTGAAATGGCCATAATTTTAATTTATTTTTACATAGAGTACATGTACTGTACATGTCAGGGATGGATATTTTTCCAAAAAACCTCGGCCTGTTTTTTCCGGTTTTTTTTCAAAAGCGCGGAAAAAACTCCAGCTCACGTTCTGTGTATCCTGGCTAGAGATGTGCACGGGCCGGGCATGCCCGTCAAAGATTTTGGACGGGCCGGGCCGGGCCGGATTTTGATGGCCGTCCGGCATGTATAAAGAACAGCAGAATACAAAAAAGAACACCTTGGTTAGCTTAGCATTGCCCCAAATGAATTCAAAATACGCGCCGTTCTACCATATGCAGAATTATTTTAACAGTAATTTCAGCCTTGGACACGACACGACATGTTCGTCACAAGACTTTACCCCACCTGCCGACCAACTTAATTTTAAGCCTCAATTAGGAGGTCAGACTTAGATTCAAGTGCACACTTTGATTTATAGGGTTGAGCATCTGCTTCTGGCTTTAAAAAGGGTGTCAACCACCCCCACTGCCCTGGATATGTAATGTACATTGTATGGTATTACTAGTACATTGTGTATCATTATCAATGACAAAAAACCCCAATATCAAATTCCTGGAAAACAACCCAATAAATACCAGTTCGCACTCTAATTAAAAGCAAGCATAAATTTGAAATTCGCTGTTTTAAAATGCCAATTTCCAAAGCTTAAAGTGAAATTTAGCTTTTAATCGAAAATTCATGCCAAATTTTCAAATATTTACGTAGTAAGACAAAGCAAATTTAACGGGCCGGACAGGGCCGGGCCGGATATTAGGCGGGGCGGGCCCGGCCGGGCACTATTAACAGGCCCCCCCGGGCCGGGCCGGGCCGGGCCCGATTTTGATGCCCGTCGGGCACGGCGGGCCGGGCATGCCTCACCAGATCGGCCCGCCGGGCCGGGCCGGGCCGGAAAAAAGGTGCCCGTGCACATCTCTAATCCTGGCTTAGTTTAACGATTCCAAGAAACAGGCATGAAACAGTGTCTGACATGTGCCATTAATAAAGGTTTGTGCAAATTTTCTTACAGCAGTTTGTTTCCCTATTTGTTATGTAACAGTTTTGAGCTAGAAAAACATACAAAAGTCAATTTTTCAACTGGAAAATGACATAAATTAGCTATTTTTCGCTTGAGTTTTTTCCGCAATTCCGACCCTTGGGAAAGAACCGGTTTTTCCGAAAAAATAATCACCGGAAAAACACACCTCACATCCCTGGTACGATATGAAGCCATTGACTTACAATTTCTCAATTTCACTTAGGGGGCGTGCAAAAATTACGTAATGGCATGAGGGGGGAGGGGGGGTTCGCCAAAAGATTACTATTCATTACGGTGGGGGGAGGGGGGTTGGCGACTTCATTACGTAATTTTTTAAAGTGCAGAAATCACTAAAGTGGCCATAATTTTAATTGTTTTGATGTACAGTACATGTACTTGTAGTCTCGATTTGAAGCCATTGGGCTTAAATTTTCTCGATTTCACTTAGATGAACGATTAGATTAGAGAAGGTAGCTACCGTTTACGTCAGGGCTTTCCAATTTTTCAAATGCTAAATGGCAAGAGTGACCTTTGACATCTTATTAAGAGTATATAAGGGTATAACACTTATCGACTCGATCTTTTACAGGGTTCGTGCGGCTTTTTCCGAGCAAAATTCGCTGAACAAAGTCAAATTTCCCCGACCAATCAGAGTGACAACATTCTAACAAGGCTCAGAATTTTTAAAAATTTGCTCTGAAAAACGCATTTATCCGGCATTCTGTTAAGTTGTAGTAGTAGTGGAAAGTCAGAAGTCCCATTTTCAAAAGGGTGGTGTGTAAAGCTCTGACAGGGCCCTTTGGGCGAGAGAGGATTCTACTGCTATCAATTTTTTCCCTGACTGGACACCAAATTCCCTGACCTTTCGGGTCCAGCACGAACTCTGGTTTATGACTATCGATTATCAGTCAAGCAATATTGAAGCAGCCCTAAAACCCAGTATAAAACACTTCCAATACAATCCGTCACCCCGTCAGTAATAAAACGCCATCCAATGATGGCTTCTATCTATGTAAAACTAAGACTATACGTACATGTACGTAGTTGTAGCTCATCAATAAAGAAAACTAAGATAACTATCAATTGTTACTGTATACAGATGCTATTTTAATAAGAACGTCATTTTACATAGAATTGAACGGAAAATTTTGGCTCTAACTCTTCAAAAAATTGAAATTTCGGGGGGGGGGGTAGCCACAATTATTACGTAATTAGGGGAGGGGGGGTCAGGAAATTATTACGGGCGATTATCAGGGGGGGAGGGGGGGTCCGAAAATGGGCAAAAACACCATTACGTAATTTTTGCACGCCCCCTTAGATAGATGAACGTGTAGCTACCGTTTAGTTTAAGTTTGAGCTTTCCGCTTTCCAATTTTTCAAATGCTAAATGACACCAGTGACCTTTGGATCACATAAGAGCATACATGTAGTTGGGGGGGAATGGGGGGTATTTCCCCCCAGGCCCGATTTTCGGAGAAAATTCCCCCAGCCGGATTCTGGGGGGAATTTTTTGAAACCCTATTTTGGGTTTGTAAACCTGCAAACAGGGTTCCAGAAGCCCTGATTAGGGTTTTACTGGACTCACTCAATAGGTTCAAAATTTGAGTGAAAATTTAGGCAAAATTTGTCAAATTTTCGGTTGGATTGCAGAACATTTTCATGGTTTCTTGTTTTTACACCTGTTTTCAAACTGAATATGCGAGAAAACGAAGCTACTGCCCCATAAAATGTGGTTTTCGTCTTTCATTACTGGTAGACAGGCTTATATAGCTCAGAAAAGTTGCGAGCAGTGCAAAATTTCAAAAATTTTTGAAATTATCAGTGTACTTGAACCTGAACCTATTGTCCAGGTTTTTTTAGATGATGGACTTGAACCTGGACTTGAACCTGAAATTTCGATGTTGGACTTGACTTGAACCTGAACTTATATTTTTAACCCCGGACTTTCCAACAGTATTCCGGAGCCCTAGTTTGGGTTTCAATTACCCTAAATAGGGTTCCGGAACCCTGTTTTGGGTTTCAAAAACCCTAAATAGGGTTCCGAAACCCTAATTTCGGTTACTGAAACCCTAAATAGGGTTCCGGAACCCTAATTTGGATTACTGAAACCCTAATTTGGGTTTCTGAAACCCTAAATAGGGTTCCGGAACCCTAATTTGGGTTACTGAAACCCTAATTTCGGTTACTGAAACCCTAAATAGGGTTCCGGAACCCTAACTTGGGTTTCTGAAACCCTAAATAGGGTTCCGGAACCCTAATTTGGGTTACTGAAACCCTAAATAGGGTTCTAGAACCCTAATTTGGGTTTCTGGAGGCCCAAAATAGGGTTCCGGAACCCTAATTTGGGTTTAAAAATCTCTAAAGAAGGTTCCAGAAATGCATTTTAACTGTATTATGTCGAATAAAATGGGTTTTTTTGCACGTTTTAAAGCAAAATTAGCTTTTTTTGCACATTTTAAATTAAAAATAACGTTTTTTCCACGTTTTACAGCAAAAATAGGGTTTTAAACGGAATTTTTGCACTTCAGACAGGATTTTTACCCCATTTTTAGTCCTCAAAACCCTGTTTTGACCCCAAAAAAGGTGGCTGAAACCCACTTTTGGACACCAAAAAAAGGTCGCTGAAACCCCCTTTGGGCATAGCCCTGAAACCCTATTTTGGATCAGAAAAATTCCCCCCCAGCCGAAAGCCCAGCTACATGTATGCATAAGAGTTTGTAAGGGTATAGCACTTATCGACTCAATCATTTATGACTATCGATCATCAGCAAAGTGATATGACAGCAACCGTAAAATCCAATACAGTTTGGGTTTCATCGTAACAAAAAGCTACCAAATAATGGCTTCTATGTAAAACTAAGACTACACGTACGTGTTAGTTGGAGCTAATCCATAAAAGAAAGTTCATAAAATATTCAATACCTTACTATACAGATATGATTTTATTGAAAACGTCATTTTGCGTGAAATGGAACGCAAAAATTTGCTTGTTAAACAAGTGATTAGAAATGGTAGAACCTCACTCAGTCAACAGAAAGTGATTGGGATGTCGAGGACATGCAGTAGTACCTGTTGGCCGAAATATGAAAAGGCTGGTGGGTAGAGCAGAAAAGTTGATACCTTTGATCATAGTGTGAAGTTTGAACGGATTATTCAGGTAGTCCTTGATCGGATAGATGGTGGTGGTGTTGGACAGGTCATGCGACATATCCAACAGCTTACACTCCTTCCAAATCATCGGAAAGGCAATGGAATTACCAACAAAAAGGCACACGAGCAGTACCAGAGGACGCATCTCGAAAACACCTTTCAGTTTGTTTTCAAGTGCAGACACTCGCGGCTTACCGCCGTTTAAAAGACTGACATGCCGCTACAACTGTTAGCTGCAGTTATTTTAAAAACACTTGCGACCGTTGTTTTGCTGGTAGTATTTCATTCCAACAGACCACAGAATTCATCAATGGTTCATATTTGCATGATGATATGTTTCGTATGAACCATTATCAGTTTGCAGTTCGAATGATTCTTCACAAACAGTGATCAACTGAAGAAATGTTTCATCAGCCTATTCTTCAGAATTGTTTCCCGCGTTTTGAGGAATCAATTCATCAAAAAACTTTTAACCATTCATCAAACTGATGAATAGTAGTGGACCATTCCCTGATGAACCATTTGACGATTGATGATGCTACTCTCTGAGGAGTAGTGTCTTCTGGTAGGAGCTATCTGTTGCATGCAAATAAATGCCAGCATAGATTGATTGACAGACCGCATAGTACACCATAACCGGCCGATAAGAGCGGAGGGAGAGGTCACAGATACGTATACAACAGCTGACACATTCTTTCTCTGTGCGCTGTTAGCGTAGTACGACTGAGCATTTAGTGGCCGAGAGGAGGTTTCAAAATGAGGAGGCTTATTCTGTGGTGCCCGTTTCTTCTAGTCTGTTTTCCACTTTTCTGTATGTCCTTTCCGCAGTTATGGAACGAATGCAAGTTTCTGGAGATGTCCCACGATCTGTCTAATGAAACCACCACCTACCCGATCCGCGACTACAAGCGCAACCGATTCAAACTCGAGACTATGATTAAAGGTGCGTAGACGCTAACCGTATTTGCTCCAATAAATAACCCGACAGTCGGTTTGTTTTTCAACTACGTAGTGTCTACGTACTTGATCAGGTGTAGCTCGGGGGCAAATCAGTAACCGATCACAAACAGAAATTAACGTTTTTAATGATCATAATTAATTACAAATTAACAAGTTTTACCGATAATATCAATTATTTTTTTGGCAAAATTTCAAAATCGTCTAAATTTATTTATTTATTTTGTCGCCCAAGCAAGACAACATACATGTTTGTAACTGAACTGCGCAGAAAGAGTGTTAGTGGGCAACAGGATGCACAATGTCTAACTAAACAGAACGGTGCACCCTTTACTGAAACAGGAGGAAGCTCGAAAGATAAATTTTTTTAGTTTACCCATGAAAATCGTCAAATTTCTAAATTCTACAATATATCGTTAGGTAATTGCAGATTCGTAAATATGGGCATGTTACATATAATTTGAAAGCCCTTCGCCTGACGAGTTTAATGATATACAGGGTGCGTCAAAAAACAACCCAGCAGATTTTTTGCTGTAGCAACCGCAAATCTCAACCGATTTGAATGAATCTTGCTTTAAATGAAAGATAAATAAATTCTTGAACGATTGGTGTAGCTTTTATTAAGATGCGTTGCTTAGTTCCTGAGATAATTGCTTTCAAAATCAAAACAGAGATTTTGGCAGTGAACAACAGAGATTAAAACAACCCAGCAGATTTTTTACTGTAGCAGCCGCAAATCTCAACCGATTTCAGTGAGTCCTATTTTATATGAAAGATAAATTAATTCTTGAAAGTTTGGTGAAGCTTTTATTAAGATATGATGCTTGGTTCCTGAGATATTTGCACTCAAAGTCAAAACAGATTTTGGCAATGAACAAGAGCGATTTTTATTATTCTGTTGCACTTCATAATAAAACTGATTCCTACTGCTCAGGGCTAACGTAACGAGGTTTTTCTGGTGCCACACATGCTTGGTTACTTCATTTGTAAAAGTCTTGTTGCCCCTCAGCAGTAGGAATCCGTTTTGTTGTGAAGTGCAACGGAATCGGTCTTGTTCACTGCCAAAATCTCTGTTTTGAGTTTGCAGGAAAATATCTCAGGAACTAAGCATCGTATCTTAATAGGGCCTTCACCAGTCTTTCAAGAATTTATTCGTCTTTCATTTAAAGCAGGATTCATTCAAATCGGTTGGGATTTGCGGTTGCTACAGCAAAAACTCTGCTGGGTTGTTTTTTTTACACACCCTGTATATCAGCATAGGGCATGCCCCGGGGGGTCCTGTTTTCCAAATATAAAAATACCCCTAGGGGGACACATCAGTATAGATAGGGCACGCTCCGGAGGGCCTGTTTTCCAAATATAAAAATACCCCTATGGGGAGGCATCAGTATAGATAGGAGGGCACGCTCCAGAGGGCCTGTTTTCCAAATATAAAAATACCCCTATGGGGAGGCATCAGTATAGATAGGAGGGCACGCTCCAGAGGGCCTGTTTTCCAAATATAAAAATACCCCTATGGGGAGGCATCAGTATAGATAGGAGGGCACGCTCCAGAGGGCCTGTTTTCCAAATATAAAAATACGCCTATGGGGAGGCATCAGTATAGATAGGAGGGCACGCTCCAGAGGGCCTGTTTTCCAAATATAAAAATACCCCTATGGGGAGGCATCAGTATAGATAGGAGGGCACGCTCCAGAGGGCCTGTTTTCCAAATATAAAAATACGCCTATGGGGAGGCATCAGTATAGATAGGAGGGCACGCTCCAGAGGGCCTGTTTTCCAAATATAAAAATACCCCTATGGGGAGGCATCAGTATAGATAGGAGGGCACGCTCCAGAGGGCCTGTTTTCCAAATATAAAAATACCCCTATGGGGAGGCATCAGTATAGATAGGAGGGCACGCTCCAGAGGGCCTGTTTTCCAAATATAAAAATACGCCTATGGGGAGGCATCAGTATAGATAGGAGGGCACGCTCCAGAGGGCCTGTTTTCCAAATATAAAAATACGCCTATGGGGAGGCATCAGTATAGATAGGAGGGCACGCTCCAGAGGGCCTGTTTTCCAAATATAAAAATACCCCTATGGGGAGGCATCAGTATAGATAGGAGGGCACGCTCCGGAGGGCCTGTTTTCCAAATATAAAAATACCCCTATGGGGAGGCATCAGTATAGATAGGAGGGCACGCTCCAGAGGGCCTGTTTTCCAAATATAAAAATACCCCTATGGGGAGGCATCAGTATAGATAGGAGGGCACGCTCCGGAGGGCCTGTTTTCCAAATATAAAAATACCCCTATGGGGAGGCATCAGTATAGATAGGAGGGCACGCTCCGGAGGGCCTGTTTTCCAAATATAAAAATACCCCTATGGGGAGGCATCAGTATAGATAGGAGGGCACGCTCCGGAGGGCCTGTTTTCCAAATATAAAAATACCCCTATGGGGAGGCATCAGTATAGATAGGAGGGCACGCTCCGGAGGGCCTGTTTTCCAAATATAAAAATACCCCTATGGGGAGGCATCAGTATAGATAGGAGGGCACGCTCCGGAGGGCCTGTTTTCCAAATATAAAAATACCCGGAGGGCCTGTTTTCCAAATATAAAAATACCCCTATGGGGAGGCATCAGTATAGATAGGAGGGCACGCTCCGGAGGGCCTGTTTTCCAAATATAAAAATACCCCTATGGGGAGGCATCAGTATAGATAGGAGGGCACGCTCCGGAGGGCCTGTTTTCCAAATATAAAAATACCCCTATGGGGAGGCATCAGTATAGATAGGAGGGCACGCTCCGGAGGGCCTGTTTTCCAAATATAAAAATACCCCTATGGGGAGGCATCAGTATAGATAGGAGGGCACGCTCCGGAGGGCCTGTTTTCCAAATATAAAAATACCCCTATGGGGAGGCATCAGTATAGATAGGAGGGCACGCTCCAGAGGGCCTGTTTTCCAAATATAAAAATACCCCTATGGGGAGGCATCAGTATAGATAGGAGGGCACGCTCCGGAGGGCCTGTTTTCCAAATATAAAAATACCCCTATGGGGAGGCATCAGTATAGATAGGAGGGCACGCTCCGGAGGGCCTGTTTTCCAAATATAAAAATACCCCTATGGGGAGGCATCAGTATAGATAGGAGGGCACGCTCCAGAGGGCCTGTTTTCCAAATATAAAAATACCCCTATGGGGAGGCATCAGTATAGATAGGAGGGCACGCTCCGGAGGGCCTGTTTTCCAAATATAAAAATACCCCTATGGGGAGGCATCAGTATAGATAGGAGGGCACGCTCCGGAGGGCCTGTTTTCCAAATATAAAAATACCCCTAGTTCCGGTTGTTATTTGGCCAACACTGTATTTTTGGTCAAACATGTACTTTTCTTGATCATTTTATTTTAAATTTTGGTTAAAACAGTCTTCTAAAATGCAAAAACTGTTACAAACTTCAAGATAGGAAAGGAAGCAGCGATAAATAGAAAGAAAGGTGAAAAAGTTAGGCATGTGCAAGTAGACCTATTTCCTCAGAGAATTTCAATTTGTAGTCTTAGTTTGTAGTTAAAAATTTTCCCGAAAATAATTTGTAGTCTTAGTTTGTAGTTGTCAAATTCAGGTTCAAGAAATACTGTACGTAGTCTTAGTTTGTAGTCAATTTGTAGTCAGGTTACCAAACATCAGAAATTCGATATTACTGCAAATTTTGCCAATTGAACAATTAGTCATAGAAATGCTCTGCAAAAATAATAACCGGAAGCTTGTTAATTGTTTTTCTGTGAAAAAATCGCCTTTTCTAATAGATATTTCTGGAAACAAAACGACGGAATTCAGTGTTTAATAGAATTCCAATGCCGAATATTTGGTATTTTTCTAAAAATAGAATGAGGCTTTTTTTAAAACAAAGGTAGGAAAAAGACCAACGAATGCGCAAAAGTCAATCATGTGGTCACCTTTCTCTGAAAATTTATAGGGGTAAAAAAGCGGGAAAATTGCAAAAACGATCTTTCAAACACTTTACATAAAAAATTGCTTCGTTCTTGGTATGCTTTAGTAAGCTTATCATAAGCTCAAGACAGCTCAAAAGGCCGATTGGGGTCTCAATTTATATTAAATTACATTAAAAAATCGGAAAAATTTCCAAGAAAAATGACTACAAATTCGCAATTTGTGAAAAAGTAGTTTGTAGTAATTTGTAGTCAGCCAAAATAATATGTAGTCTTAGTTAAATTGTAGTCTTGATGACGTCATAATCGCCGAAAATATGTAGTTTGTAGTACTACGAATTAGGTCTATGTGCAAGAGCGTAGCTGGGAATCGAACCCAGCAGCATTGGATTTCCGGTCCAATGCACTAACCAATGCTACACGCCGATGCAAGATTTTCAGTTGCAAGTGCAAATCTTTAGGAATGACCAATCCAGGAATAGTCGGGGGAGAGAAGTTCTTCCTGCACTACAACAGATTTTCGGCCGTCGAACATATCAGCACTCACATGGACGCGCCTAAGCATGTGCTGGGTTCGCTCAAAGCAGCCAGAATGGCAAATACTGTTGATCAGGTTAGCTGTGATTGAAGCGGCAGTCCACGAAAAAGTCGAACCTAGCCAAGAACTGCCATGTACAGCTGATTTTGCAAAATCGGTCTACAACACATTGTATACATACAGTTTGTAGTTTTGAGGGATTTTAGAATAGATAAAGCCGTATTTGCTATCCGATTTTTTCTAGCTTATTTGCTATCCGATTTTTTCTAGCTGCCCTACAACCAAAATTGCGGCCCATCAAAAACCGCAATTTCGACATTTTTGTCGATGAGGTCCTAACCTCAAAATGATATAACTCTTTCTCTAGTGGACTGATTTTGATGTGGTATGGCTTATTAAAGAGTTAATCGGACCCTCTACCAGACAATATGCACGAAGAAATTCAATTCAACGTTCAACGTTTTTTCGATTTTAACAGCCAATAACTCAAAACTGACTATGGTAGTCTAGCAATATTATACTGATATATCAGAAATAATTGATTCATCACAAAATCTTGCAAAAGTCTTCAAAATGATGAATAGTAGTTGACCATTTCATGATGATGACATGATGGCATACTAATATATCAGTATGGTTTGTTGGTAGGAGTTATGAGTTTTTTCTGCTCAAGTGAACGTTGAATTGAATTGCTTTATGCATACTGCCTGATAGGTGTTCGAATTAACTCTGTAATAAGCCATACCACATCAAAATCGGTCCACTAAAGAAGATGTTATACGTTTTGAAGTTGGTACTATACCTCAATGGCAAAAATGGTCAGAATCGGTTTTTGAAGGGCCGTAATTGTACGGCAGCTAGAAAAATCGGATAGCAAATACGTTCATGGCCTTCTGTTCAACAATCTCTCAAAGTTACAAGTGTCTAGGCCGGATTTTGAAACATCAGCTGTGCAAGGTAGTTCCTTGCAAGGTTCGACTTTTTCATGGATTGACTCATACAGTATCTCAATCCGCTATGGAATTTTGAGATACGAAAAAACTTCAGGTACCGCTAACTTCTCTAGTCGGTGAGGCTTGCGTTATCGGTGTACCTGACCAACACAAACATAATAAGGATTACCTAATCACAGTCGAGGACGTGCTGAGCTGGGAGGACGAACATGGAAAGATTCATCCCAACTGCATTCTGCTTATTAACTCCGGACAGGTCAGCAGTGCAACTGGAAAGTTTTGTGCATTTTTAAGGCAAACCTTTTTAGGCCAAGCACTGGAAAGACGTCAACAAGTATTTAGGATCGGACGATCCTTCTCATTTGGATCCACTGACCGGCTGGCCTGACAACATGCACTGGCCAGGTATGTACTGCTTGTGTGTGGAGTAGCTTTTTGCAATTAGATAAAAACGTGCGCAACTTATAATACTGTAGCTTTACATACAGGTTG
Organism: Sabatieria punctata; assembly: GCA_030248155.1. Lineage (NCBI taxonomy): Eukaryota > Metazoa > Nematoda > Chromadorea > Araeolaimida > Comesomatidae > Sabatieria > Sabatieria punctata. Next base: position 20,827 of record JASANB010006328.1, read on the forward strand.
TTCAATAATAAACGGGAATTTAGTTTTAGTTTGAGCAGACGGATCTTTTTGCTTTTGGTGTCATTTGAAAGAGGCTGCTTTGGCAGGTCACACCATTTTGACCGTGATTTTGTATTTTCTACACCGCTGCACGGACGTACAGTAGGTATAGCTTGTGTAGATGGGGCTTTACCTACCATACTGTTGAACAACTTTACCTCGTAAGATTGTTTGAAGGTTGTCGAAACCTTATTTCGGATTGAAAAGTACATTAATTCAGGGCGCCGAGCATTTTGTAACTCAAAATAGGGTCTTAGTGAGGCTAGCTTCAAATCTATGCAAATTAGGGTTTCAAGTCTGCTAGACCTTAATTAGAGCTTCAAAACCAAAAATAGGATGTCTTCCTACCGCTTTATTAGGCCAAATTTCGGGTTCCAGCATCGCTTAAAAGCCCAGAATGAGAGTTTCTGCACGTTTCTAAGAACACCCAGCTATGTATGGCCTGTGAGTGACGATGTAAAGTTCAGGGCTGCACTGGAAAACAGCCAAATGGATACTAGAGCAGCGTGGATTGAAAGCCATCGGTCAAGACGCGATGAGTTTTGACTCCGGCCAAATGAGAGATTTCAAGCACTCTGTGCACACGGTCATTCTAGGCGCTAATAAGCCTGGCTTTGAGAATCTCAACCATCTTGACAAACTGCCAGCCAGAGGAGCTACTATCATTGCTCTGCCTATGCTAATCAAATATGGTAATTAGACTGAACGATCTTTCTTCTTTTTTCTCGGTACAATATCTGTTGCTTTTAATTTGAGGAAGTGGAGCGCCTGTAAGGGTTATGGCAATTGGATGGGATGGCGAGTCTGACCCATGTCGCGTTGATGTCAACCGTTCAAATGCTTTTGAAATGGATATGTGGCTGCTTTTCCTTCTAATTGCAGTGTTTCCTTGTCTGTAAATTACTAGAACTGTCTACATAGTAGACAGTGTCATATTAATAAAAAGACTGTTTCAAAAATAAGTGTCTTTTTGCATTGCCTAGTGGCAGATTTTTACTAACTGTTAGCAGTCAGCAACTGTCATTAAAGGGAATGTATATACATCATCAACACTGCTAATATTGATTCTTCCTATAGCTAACTTCAAAAGTTACCGTCAGATGTACAGTACCACAGAGCCGACAAAAAAGTGTTGTTTACTGAGTAAAAGCTTCTGCAATTGGTAGCTCGTGGCATGTGTGTAGAAAATAATACACTTTTTCTTTCATTTATCTATCTGCTCGCAGCAAAAAACACAATTTTTGCAAATCTTTTGCGATTTTCACGGCTTGTATAACCGCAACTTTGTTTGCGCGGTAGAATAGCTACAATCAGATGCGAAGACTCGGTATTTTGGATTTATGACTAGGACCTATGTAAAGCTAGATACCAGAGCCTCTGGTCACTATGCATTGTGTGCATATATTAAGGCGTTCCAACCGTGCTAATTAGTACCATAAATAATGTGAAACGGCGCAAAACACGATTAAAAATTTTAGTAGCTGAAAGCTATATCAATAAAGATTTTCAGATAAATTGTAAAATACAGGGTGTCTCAAAAAATGATCACATTTCTTTTTACTGCCATTTCCGCAAATTTTGACCAAATAGGCTGAAATTTGGACCATAGGTGCCAAAATTCGGGGAATTTTATGTGTTAAAATTTGGTGCACTAGGCTTGACTCATTCCCGAGAAATTTCAAAAAAAGTGAAATTTGGTAATTTCAATAGTGAAAGCCGGTCACCGAAAAATGGAAACATTTCCTTTTCCTGTATCTTTTCTAATTTTTGTCGGAATTTGATGAAATTTGGAGTGTAAACGCAGAAGCTCACGGTAATTCATGTGTAAAAAGTTGACGCATGAACTCCAACGCTATCGTTAGAGTTTAGGCGATAATGTAATGTAACGAATGTAACGTTTTTTCGGTGACCGGCTTTCGCTATTGAAATTACCAAATTTCACTTTTTTTGAAATTTCTCGAGAAATAGTCAAGCCTAGTGCACCAAACTTTAACACATAAAATTCCCCGAATTTTGGCATCTATGATCCAAATTTCAGCCTATTTGGTCAAAATTTACGGAAATGGCAGTGAAAAGAAATGTGATCATTTTTTCGGTGACCGGCTTTCACTATTGATTTAACAAATTTCACTTTTTTTGAAATTTCTCGGGACTGAGTAAAGCCTAGTGCACCAAACTTTAACACATAAAATTCCCCGAATTTTGGCACCTATAGTCCAAATTTCAGCCTATTTGGTCAAAATTTGCGGAAATGGCAGTAAAAAGAAATGTGATCATTTTTTGAGACACCCTGTATTTTTGAATGTTGAAGATTTTACCGAGTTTACTGATATTCCCTGACCAACCAGGGTGAGGAAACTGCAAACAATCTGAGCAAATTTTAAAAAATTGGCTTGTAAAACGCATTTAAACGGTACTGAGAGAGTAAATTTCGAGTTTAAACAGTAGTATATAAAGTCAGAAGACCGGTCTTCAAAAGGGCGGTGTGAAAAGTTTTGACAGGACTATTTGGTGGTGAGATGTTTCTGCTGCTATCAAATTTTTCCCTGTCCAGAGACACCAAATTCCCTGACTTTTCCATGACTCCCTGACTTTCCAGGTCCCGCACTAAGCCTGTACGTGCAGGTGTCGACCACACTTATATGGTGTCGGTACCATAAACGGTGTAAGTGCCTGACTGTATGATGTGAACCATCTACAAACCTCCTTCGATCTGATTTCTGCGCTTTTTGATCAGGGAGTATAACTAACACGTGGACTCAAAGGTGTTGAACTTGCTAGCTATTTATACAAAGCTGTTTATCTATAATCTATTAAGAAATGAAGTAAATGATCGATTTTTGAGGGTGAAGAAAACTATTCCATTTCGAATAGCCATGGCTTTTACCGAGCATTAAGTACACATGCGCATTCATCCTAACAGTAAAGCAATCTAATCTAGAATCGCACCAAATTGCAAGGCCTGTAAATTCACCAACCACTACAGCCTGCAACCTCTATTCACAGAGTTGTGTGTCACAAGAAATAAGGCAAAAAAAAAGAAAGTCAAATCAGACAGACACCAGTGCCTCTCACTGACTCAGCGACAAGACCAGGTCCTCATCCTTTTCGAATAAGGCAGAAAATACCTCAGCGTCCTCCAATAGCTGGTTAACCAGCCAATTCTCAGCCCGACGCGCGGTCTGAGTGGAGACCTAGAAAGTTGCAGATCCAATTAAGCCTAGGTTTAGGCTAGTTTCTACTAGTACTTCAAAGTGCGCAAACAGCTGGCTACTGGCAGACGAGAGATCGCAGAGTCCGTGGCGTTCGGCAGCGCGCTGACTAGTGGAGAGAAGTACACAGTTGAGCAGACAGTCGGGAAGCCGCTTGGCGACCAGGTCAAACACTTGCAGACTTCGGTCGAACACCACCAGGTCGATCAGCTTCTGCTCCAGATTCAGTGACTGGTCTGTTTGCACCTGAACGACACCACATAATATATAGACCGGAGAAATGGCTACGGCAGCCGGCACAGTTGGTCTAGTGGTTTAGGCCGCATAGCCGGGACTATCCAACTTGCGCACAACCGATTAGCGCACAACCGATTAGCGCACAACCGATTTGCGCACATTTTTTTATTGCAGCACAATTCAGTCACAACTGACGAATATTGAACAGACAACAACAGTAATTACATAACAATTACATTATGTAGCACAATTTACACATACATGTCGTTGGGGGTAGTAAAGGGGGGGCCGGCCTCCCCCAAGCCCGATTTTTCGGCAAAAGTCCCCCCCAGCGGATTTTTGGGGGGGGGACCTGAAAACCCCCCCAAAAGGTTACTTTCAAAAGGTTACTTTTTTTAGGTTACCCCCCCAAAAGGTTACTTTTTTAGGTTACTTTCAAAGCCTGATTAGGGTTTTCAGGTTACTTTCAAAGCCTGATTAGGGTTTTTAGGTTACTTTGAAACTCTAAACAGGGTTTTAGCACTGGCTAGAAAGCCTAGAGAGGGTTTTTAGGTTGATTAGAAACCCTAAACAGGGTTTAAGAACTGCATTCAAATCACTAAATAGGGTTTTTTAGTAATCTTATAAGTCAAAACAGGGTTTTGCGCGTGCCTCAGAATCGATATTAGGGTTCTCTGAACTATTTTTAGTCAATATAACGCGCATTTCAATCTGTATTTTATCGCTGAAACTCATATTCAATACGTATTTTGAGCGCAAAACAGCTTTTTATTACATTCGTTGCTTCAATATTCGGTTTTTAAGGCATTTTTTTCAACCGGAACAGGGTTTTTAAGGCATTTTTAATGCAAAAACAGGGTTTTAAGGCTTTTTTCGGCCCAAATAGGGTTTTGAAGCCATTTTTCGCCCCAGAATCCCTAAAAAAGGTCGACAAAACCCGCTTTTTACCCCAAAAAAAGGTCGACAAAACCCACTTTTGGACCCCAAAAAAAGGTCGCAAAACCCACTTTGGACTTGGTCCCAAAGCCCTATTTGGGATTTCAAAAAGGTCCCCCCCCACGGAAAAACCCAGCGACATGTGTGAATTTACACAACAATTTAAAACAATTATCATAGCACAATAACATGACATCTTATAGCTGGTTGCGCTTTGGCTGTGCGAAGTAATGGCCTGTTCCATACATGGGCCGGAAAAATCCGGAGGGGGGGTTGGAGACCTCGGGGGAGGGGGGTCCCAAGAAAAAAGGAAAAAAAACCGCCTATTTTGCCTTAAATAAGCAAAAATTTCCTCCCTCTGGGAGGGGGTGGGTGGGAGAGGGGGGTATGGCCGGCCGAGGGAGAGGGGTATACTTACCCCCCGGCCCATGTATGGCCTGTTCCTCTTAGAAAAGCCATGCGCTCAATCATACTGATTTGGTAATGCTCAGCTAGTCTGCGAATTTTGCCATCGATACGTTCGTATTTTGGATTGCGCGAAACGCACCCGCCGCCATCTGTTCTGTCTCTCAAAGTACTCAAACAATCCTCAATGCCAAAGAGCAAGTGGGGCCTCATAGATTATCTCATCCAAACCGTCACGTCATTTGGGTCGTGGTAAATGAGGTCCGCCGCACCAACAATGATGTGGAGAGCTGGAAGTCTAAGATGGCCAGGTTGTTCAACAAACGGAAGCGAAGCATCCAGATATTTACTTTTTCTTGGAACGCATCCTATCAGAACAAAACAATGTAAGGCGCAGGCAATAAGATGGCTAAATTCGCAGACTGGCCGAACGGCCAAATGGGGTTGTCCAGCGCATGGCTTTTCTAACAGGAACAATACGCACAGACAAAGCGCAACCAGCTATAAAAATATCATGTTTATTGAGCTATGATAATTGTTTTAAATTGTTGTGTAAATTGTGCTAAATAATGTAACTGTTATGTAATTAATTACTGTTGTTGTAATTGTGCTGCAGCAAAAAATTGTGCGCTAATCGGTTGTGCGCAAGTTGGTGTGCCCGCGATCCATGTGCGCAAATCGGTTGTGCGCAAGTTGGTGTGCCCGCGATCCATGTGCGCTAATCGGTTGTGCGCAAGTTGGTGTGCCCGCGATCCATGTGCGCTAATCGGTTGTGCGCAAGTTGGTGTGCCCGCGATCCATGTGAGTGAGTCATAAATACGGGTCAAAGATGATCATGTGATCTGAACAAATCGGAGCAGCAATTTGGAACACCTAGAATCGCTCTATTATTTGTCTACTGCTGTCTTAGCTGACCAATTTTGTGATGGTACTACACTATGTATATCCAGTTTCTGCAGTGCAACCTGAACACACTACAACCCATCTGTTTGAGAGCGAAACTGTTTCTGCATTGCCTGCGCGGGTGCCTTGCCAAGCAAAATCGCGTTAAGCATCAATTTGTCATTATTAATGAAGTATTCGGTATTGGGAGTGTGAGGTATTCACATAATAAGATTTTAGATATTGAGTTCTTCTGGTCTTATTTAGGTACGCTATAACCACTGGAATGTTGCATTTTTATTCTAGCGTTTGACGGCTGTGTAAAACTAAAAAGAACCGCTTGAAGTGGCGTCACTAGTTCAGCTCAGGTTTAGGGGTGGTCGGCACCCTTATTCCATGGCCTTTTGACCTAGAATCGATCCATAGAACAGAAAACAACTGGCGTTAGTAAGCCATAAGCGCAACACAAGATCCACACGACTCAGACGCATTCAGCAGTGCCGTGGCGATTGCCTTTGCGCGGGTGTAGTTATTGGCTAGTTGGGCTTTGGAGCTAAAAAGTTGATATCCTGTTATTTACATCTTGGATACTGACTCCAATAACTACACCTTTATTCATATATCCGCTATTGTGATAGAGGATACTTTGCAGAGATATCCCTTGATTTACATGGGCAACAGTGGAGAACACTCTGCAAATCTAACAGGACGGTCTGGGCCACCTGTCTCACCATCAGACATAGTTCAGAGCTCTCGATTACGCCCAGCGGTATCAAATGAGCCAAATCTCGAAATATGATCCAGGCCACTTTTTGCGGCCGCTGTTTAATCGGCTGCCATTTATACATTTCAGAAGCTATCGTGATGCGGTTTGGTGCTTTGTGTAGCTGAGATAACGGGCTTCCTGGCGGTTGCCTAACTTTGTTCTAACCAGAATTTTGACGCCAAATTTGAACGTTTTTCGTCACGGAAAAAGAGTCAAAATTTTTGGCCATTAGAAAAATGCCCATCACTTTCCACCTAAATTGGCCGATCCAAACTCAAGAAATAGGGCGTCGAACGTGACATGCATTTTTGCTCACAAGTTTCATCATTGCTGATGTTTCTAAGCGCATTCTAAGCGCATAGCAAGTAAACCGCTGGCTCAAATGTGTTCAGTCAGATGCACATCAATCGAAGCCTCTTGATAGGCTGATCCTGAAAATTCCGCCCACATCTCAGTGTCAGTCTGATGCTTTATAACTATGTTATCGGTCGAAATTCTGCAGACCTACTTTTAATCCTTCCGGTACCTTGTGTTTACTGCCATTTTTGGTCACTTAAGTGGTCGAAAATCGAAATTCCAACCACGATTTCAGATAGGGCCCGACCGGATATCCGGATCCGGATCCGGCCGGATATGGCCATATCCGGATCCGGTACCGGATCCGGATATTACCTGCCGGATATGCCGGATATCAGTCACAGATGAGAAAACATGATTTTTACGTATTTTGAACATAAATGTTGCATTCAACCGAATGCTTGTTAGAAATTTCTTGAGGCGATTGTAATCCACCCCAGTAGTTCGTATAACCCTGATTTCTGTGCAAAGGATAACACCCTCATTTTTGACAATGCTAATTTTTCACCTTGACTGAAAGTAAAAATCCGCCAGATTATAACCGGTTTTGTGAAAAAGCTGAGCTGTTCAGGTTCTTAAGTCCATATAAAGATTTGTTAACTTGCAAAATTTGGCAAAGATCTGATGAAGGGTTCTTGAAATATTTACGTTAAAAAATGACATCTGAAAATTCGGGTCAGTTCATTTCGGAAGGGGATAACTCCAAGCTACAGAAGGCGAGCAGGCTAGGACTTGGCCAAAACAAACTCAACAAAGATAATAATACTAATGTGATACAATGAATATCACAAAACAGCCTTCAGGCTGGATTTCTATGTTTAGGATAGTCGCCTTGTTTTTGCTAATTTTTCATTTAATTAAAAATAAAAAATCTAAAATAAAAAACAAACTATTATTGAGGCAAGTTTATACTGTAAATTTGTACTTTACAGAGATCAAAGCGTCTCTTTTCAGTTGCAGAATGGAGATGAATGGCTTGAGTTGAGACTCTAAACTCAACTCGCAAAGAATGGAAATCTCAACTGAAATTTTTCAATTTCATAATTTTTTAGTTTGTAAAACTAGGACAGGTCTACCAAAAGGTCCGCTAAGTATGCCACATTAGAGAGAACAAATTTGAACATGCAAACAATAATTTAGTCAAAAGTCTGTGATGTCAACCACTTTTATCTAAAAATTACGAAATGAGCTGAACTTTCATGCCAAACTGTGTTTCCCCTTCTGTTTTTTTCAGATGAGGTCTGTATCTGTAAAATAGGTATGCCTAATAAATGCTAAAGATTGCATAGACATTCCGACCAAACTCGAAAATGCTTGGAAAGTGTCCAGTTATCAATTTCTAGCCGCGGTGATAAAATATGCAAATATGCAAAAAATATGTACATCTTATTTTTGCATGCATATGATATATGCAATATCACATGCATCGCAAAAACCCGATATTATCCAACCATAGTTTGAGCTACAATTATTAGATGTTGTTTTGAATCAACTGTTATAGAACAAAGAAATGTATTGTATGTGGTTTATTGCATTCTAAAATTTTTTTAAGTTGATCAATGATATCCGGCATATCCGGATCCGGATCCGGCCGGATATGGGCGTATCCGGATCCGGATCCGGTAGAAATTTGTATCCGGTCGGGCCCTAATTTCAGATGCAACATGACCTGGCGAATCGATGGGTGTGCTTACTTCCTACTACCGTACCGTCACGTTTTATCCATGCATAATGGAAATTTCTGGTTTTCACCACTGATTTTCGGTTAAAAATGCCTTTTTTCTTGTGGAATCCAAATTATAACTTGGCATCACCTGCCCGAAAATGAATGGTTGAGCCACCAAAAGATGCACAATGATCCAATGCATTTGAAAATCACTGTTATTTTGCTGCTTAGGGCAGTGCTAGTACAGTATACAAACACTGCTACAGGGTTATCTAATATTCACTGTTTGCACTGGACATTTTGAGCAAGTGCGGAGCTAATATCGGTCGAAAATCGAAATTCTGACCATGGTTTCTGATGCAGCGTCACCTGACGAATCGATTGGTGTGCTTAACCTCCTTCAACGACCACGTTTTACGCATGTATAATAGAAATTCCTGACTTCGACCACTGATTCTCAAGCTTGATGAAGGATTGTTTTCAATAAAATTTTGAGTCTGGTTCTGCACATAATGTGACAGAAAATGGATAATTAAATCATCAATAGATTCGCAGTGAACTACTGATTTTGAAAATCACTTACTTTTCTGTTCAAAGCGATTCTGCAACAGTACATGACACAATTACCTGATGTACAGTATTCCTCCTTCAATACTGAGCATTCAGAGAATGAGGTGCAGCTTGACCTGGCAAATTGATCAATGTGCTTGATTACATTTTACGATTGTGCTTTACTCATTAATAACGAACTCTTGAAATTTCTGACTTCAACCTTCGGTGACTATGTCATCTCTACTGAATTTGCGATCAATTTTAAAGATTTGACTCAAGCATAGCATAGCACGTACTGTAAATACATGCTATAACTTGTTCAATCCCCCTTGCCGAGAATGTGCGCCAAATATTAGGAAAATGACAATTTCGCAGCGGTTTATCGGCAATCGATTACTGAATGCATTTATTTGTGTTTCAATGATATCATAATTCGACGAAATTCGATATCGATATTTATAGTTATGCAAGAACATCTGAAAATTTCAAAAAGCAAACTGCTCTCGCTGCTAGTCAAGCATTGATGCAATCAACGATCTGAAATCAACTAAGTAGAGAATCGCAGAAAAGGCAGTGACCCTTCTGAAGCCCTTCAATGAAAAGGTTGACCCCCCAGGCCGATGCCCCACCCTCATTAGGCATAAATCAGCTCAGACAGAATAGAATATTTTAAGTTATTTTAATGACAAATAAGCCAACAAACGTTGATTTTAATCAGCGGTCGATACCTTTCAGGATTTGAAAATTTACCACCCCTTAGCCGAAATGCTAGCCCATGTCTGCTTCTGCCCTCCTGCTTCCTCTGCGCAGAGTGAGCAGCTCTTCAGTGTTGTTGCAGACATTTAAGAACCTACGCTGTGTGAAGCTGAGAGAGAATGTCGAGCAATTGATGGTTCTTCTGAGAGCTATCATGCCACTGTTAGGTTTTGACTAAACCATCGATTTCTGAGTTGTCCAGAAAAAAACTGTTTTTTACAGTTCCAGAGAAGTAAACTTGGTGACAGTTTTGTTTGTTCCTACTTTTCCGCACAAAAACTATCGAAAATATTGACGCGAAATATCGCGCTATCGGTAAAACGTAATCGTAGAAGGAAGTTAAGCACACCCATCGATTCGCCAGGTCATGCTCCATATCTGAAATCACGCTCGAAATTTCGATTTTCAACCACTTAAGTGACCAAAAACGGCAGTAAATATAAGGTACCAGAAGGTCTGCAGAATTTCGGCCGATAACACAGTTATAAAGCATCAGACTGAGACGTGGGCGGTGTTTTTGAGATCATCAGATCAACAGGCTTCGATTGATGTGCATCTGAACACATTTGAACCAGCGATTTGCTATGCGCTTAGAAACATCAGTAATGACGAAACTTTTGAGCAAAAATGCATGTCACGTTCGGCGCCCTATTTCCTGAGTTTGGATCGGCCAATTTAGGTCCTTCTGACACGTTTTCTATTGTACGCGCTGAGATCTTTGTATTAATGGGATTGGCAGCTCCAAAAACGGCACTGGTGCAAAAGTTATGGGCACTTTTCTAATTACCAAAAATGTTGTCTCTCTTTCCGTGACGAAAAACGTTCAAATTTGGCGCTAAAATTTTGGCTAGAACAGAGTTAAGATGGAATCATACTACTGTAAAAAAATCGCCAGGCGACTTTTCTGTAGAAAAACTGTCGGTCCATATACATAAAAATTTTCTGTTCAACAGACATTTTTTGCGAGCTTTATCTAAATTTTCCGCCGTTGAGCGCTCTTCTGCATTGTTATAGTCGTTTCGCACTAAAACAATATCATTTACACATTCCTGCCATTGAAAATTCAACATAAATGAAGTACAGTAAGGGTTCAAAATTTGACCATTTTTAGTGCTTCAATGGCCCATAACTTAGCCCGCACAGTTGGTGTAGTGGTTTAGGCCGCATAGCCACTGTGTGCGACGTCGTGCGCTCATCCTCTCGGCGCGGCAACAAACTTGCCGCAAAATCGGCACAAAGCTCCACCCAGGCCACCGAAAGCTGGTGACAGCGAGTAGGTAAAATGGGAGCCGACTGGATCTGCCGTTGCACCGAAGCCGCTCCACAAAGCATGCCGCGTTGGAGAAGAAGATCTACGATGTCAGAAGCTGTCTGAGAAAGCAACTATGCCGCGAGCCCTCTGGCATATGGGGCATCGGCGGCCGTCGGGAGCTTTCAGCATCATGGCATCAACACGCGGGCAGCCCTCATGGTGACCGTCACCCAGCAGCATGGATAGGAGTGACTGGCAGTGAAAGAAGGGCAACGTCCCAGATGACGAATCACGGGGGTAGCGAAATGGACCACAAGTCTGATCGTAGGCCGTAAGGCCCCCGCAAATCGGATCAGATCGGCCCATAGCTTTTGATCCCAGATTAGTCTGCAACTCTACCACATGTAGTATGAAACGAGAGACATGCTTAATAAAACATGACAGGTCCTATAGCTGGGAACCTTGGCACCAAAAAGCAAAAGTGATGGCTATCTCCAAAAACTAAAAAATTTTAACCCAAAAACGAAAAACATTATGGAAAAACCGACTGCACCAATAGAAAATTCAGAATGTTTGCAAACTTTTGATCGTAGTATGTTTACATTGTATATATTGCCCTGAAAGTACCTAAAAAACGCCTAAAACCATCATTTTGTTTTTTCGCCAGCCCCACGAGAGCATTTTTTCAATTCATCGGTACTCCAAAACTAATCAACGAATTTCACTCAAATCTTCACCAAAAGATAGAAAAAATTTCAATCTACAATGTCTCCAAATATTAGAGCAATCGGTCCACAAATACAAAAGTTATGCTAAGAAGTATGGCCCAAAAAATACCGTTTTTTGCCTTTTCTTCAATTTTGTCCAAAATCCGACATAAATATCTTTATAGGTTTCTGATCGCAGCTTGCTGTGTACCATTGGAAAGAACAGCCTTTTCTCATTCATAATATGCAATCCCCACCTTTGTACGTTTACTTTTACTACACCTATGAGCAAAAATACGGCAAAAAGTCCAAAAAAATTTTTTTTCGAATTTTCGCCCAAAAGTATTAAAATCTTGTTTATATTGTGTCCTTACATCCTAACACAAATTTTGAGCCAAATCCCAAAAGTACTTGCCCACATTATCATGTCCTGAACATGGAGTCTCATAACCAAGAAAAACCGACTCTTACCATTTTTCAAGATTTCATAACTTTTGATTCCGGTGTCGAAAAAACGTGTACGACCCTTTGTTTCAAACTACAATCATTCCTTAACAAAACCTAAAAGTCCAGATCTCCGGACCTTCCCCAGATCGCGCAACCCTCTTCCCCGCCTCAAAAATCAAAAAGTAAAAAATTTTTGAAAAAAGTGTCCAAATTTTGACCATTTTTAGTGCTTCAATCGGCCATAACTTTTGATCCCGGCTTATTACCAAATTCTACCACACGTACTCATAAACTATACACTTTTCTTAACAAAACGCCAGAGATCCGATCCTTGGGAACCTTTCCACATTTAGTGCGTTTTGATGGCAATTTTCAAAAATTAAAAAAAATTTTAACTCAAAAACGAAAAGCAATATCCAAAAACCGACTGCACCAATAGAAAATTCAGAATTTTTGCAAACTTTTGATGTATAACATGTTAATATATTACCGTGAAAAGTACCTTAAAAACGCCGAAAACCACCATTTTGTTTTTTCGCCAGCCCACCCCCCCTCGAGAGCATTTTTTCAAATGATCACTGCTCCAAAACGAATCAACCAATTTCGCTCAAATCTTCATCAAAAGATAGGAAAAACTTCAAATTACAATCCCTGCAAATATTAGAGCAATCGGTCCACAAACACAAAAGTAACGCTAAAAAGTATGGCCGAAAAAACACCCTTTTTTGGCACTTTTTTTTCAAATTTGGTCAAACTCCGATATATATAAGGGAACCGCATTTGCTCCCTCCCCGAATGCTACGAAAACAATTTTTAGTATGGACCGCGGTAACAATAACTACACCGGGAAAGCGCAAACGCGCTTCCCTTAATTAATAGCAAGTTATTTTCTTCTGAAGGCTGAGCAAGCAATTTAATAAAAATTTCAAAATAAATTTACTCGGAAACACTACCCCCGGCCGGCGCCAGACCCCCTCCCCCCAACTCCCCTCCCCCCATCGGCGGATGACCTGTTACATGTCTGCAAAATATAACAAACAGTAGTGACAAACCTTTCAAGGAAGTAAGAGTCATAAAAATACATTTACGCAAATAGCGTTCACTAATCGTACCAGACTGAAACAATGACACATTACGGAGACGAGAGACGGTTGCTAAGTCAGTAAGACAAGTGAAGTATGCCTCTGAGGCACCTTATCACGTCACGATTTTGGTATTTGTTGGCGACTCTGTAAAGCCATGATCCAACGGACCATACAATACATACTGCTGGAAAGGCCAACCCCCCTCACCCCCCCCCCCCGAGACAGGTTAAGGGCCCCCCCCCCCCGACCCAAAAATACAAGTACTAGTAGCGGCTCCCAGTACTGAGAAACTGGCTCAGAAATCAGTAATTTTTCGCCTAAAATTCGCTTGAAAGGCCTTTGAAAACCGAATTTGGCGTTTCCACTGCTAATATTTAAGAGAACCGGTGTTTTTGGAAACTCTTTTCGTCATTTTTTTGCTTGTTTTTAGCTCCAAAACATTATTTGGCAGCTTAAAATAGCGATTTTTAGCGTCCTTACGGAAAAAAAAGCTAAAAACGCATTTCCAGGCGTTTTGGAGTTTTTTAAATTTGGGATCACCCTCTGGGCGAAAACCCCTCGCCCCCCCCCCACTTGAGCAGACCCCCCTACCCCCTCCCCCCAGGTCGGCCAGTAGCTGTTACTTGTATGGAACAGACGATACACGGGTTTGGTGGAAGGCGGTTGCACGGCTTCCATACATGGGCCGGAAAAATCCGGAGGGGGGTGGGGGGGTTGAGACCTCGGGGGGGGGGTCCCCACCCCGAAAAAAGGCCAAAAAAACGCCTATTTTGCCTTAAATAAGCGAAAATTTCCTCCCTCCGGGAGGGGGGTATGGCCGGCCGAGGGGGAGGGGTATACCCCCCTTACCCCCTGGCCCATGTATGACGGCTTCCTGTCCACAACGTAAATAGATTAGCCATCTGGCACACATGTAACAGCTCCGGGCCAACCAGGCGGAGGGGTAGGGGGATTCCTCAGGTGGGGTCGAGGGAGTTTCGCCCAGTGGGTCCAAAATTTCAAAGCTCCAAAACGCCTGGAAATGCGTTTTAGCACGTTTTTTCAGTAAGGACGCTCAAAATCGCTATTTTAAGCGGCCAAATAGCGTTCTAGAGCTAAAAACAAGCAAAAAATTACAAAAAGGCATCCAAAAACACTGATTTCTCTTAAATATCAGCAGAGGAAACGCCAAATTCGGTTTCCAAATGCTTTTCAGGCGAATTTGAGGCTAGAAATTAGTGATTTCGGAGCCAGTTTAGTCTGGTAGTACTGGGAGCCACTACTAGTACTTGTATTTTTGGGTCGGGGGTCCCTTAACCTGTCTCGGGGGGTGAGGGTGTTGGCCTTTCCAGCAGGGGGCTAAACTCAAACCCCCTTAGTACATGTATGTTATCCGGACATATTATTATATTCGATTCGGCGACACGTTTTCGGCCAACTGAGTTTCGGCGAACTGAACCCAACCGGCGGAACACTCCATCTGGCGAATGCCTTGAGCGGAAATGCTAAAAATTTTATCAATTAATTTGTTTTCCAGCTGGAAACTAAGTTGACCTGTGTCTGCCGGAACTAGGATAAACTAGCACTAAAAAGTTTATTTTATCAAGCAATTCAATGGGCGTTGTTTTGCTGCCTTGGCAGTTTTACGTCCGGGTTCAGGTTTTCCTGAAGAAACGTTTACATACATACAGGCAGTGCAGTTTTTACTGTTCAGGGGAAGACATCCGGTTGCACCAGTGCGTGGCGGCCTACATAAGCGACAGCTCAATGATAGCAACCTCTCTATTGCCACATGCTGCTTCCGGCTTCAAAGTTAGCATGGCCACCAGTCTCGACCACGCTATCTGGTTCCACCAGCCCAAATTCACCATCGACGACTGGATGTTGTATGAAACACACAGTCCTGTGGCCGGTAGGTCTTTTAAGAGTCAGTCTCTGGCATACATGGGCCGGGGGTATGGGGTGGTATACCCCCTCCCCTCTTGGGCAATACCACCCCCTCGGTCGTCCATACCCCCTCGCCCACCACCCCTCCCGGATGACTGGATGTTGTATGAAACACACAGTCCTGTGGCCGGTAGGTCTTTTAAGAGTCAGTCTCTGGCATACATGGGCCGGGGGTATGGGGTGGTATACCCCCTCCCCTCTTGGGCAATACCACCCCCTCGGTCGTCCACACCCCCTCGCCCACCACCCCTCCCGGATGACTGGATGTTGTATGAAACACACAGTCCTGTGGCCGGTAGGTCTTTTAAGAGTCAGTCTCTGGCATACATGGGCCGGGGGTATGGGGTGGTATACCCCCTCCCCTCTTGGGCAATACCACCCCCTCGGTCGTCCATACCCCCTCGCCCACCACCCCTCCCGGACGACTGGATGTTGTATGAAACACACAGTCCTGTGGCCGGTAGGTCTTTTAAGAGTCAGTCTCTGGCATACATGGGCCGGGGGTATGGGGTGGTATACCCCCTCCCCTCTTGGGCAATACCACCCCCTCGGTCGTCCATACCCCCTCGCCCACCACCCCTCCCGGATGACTGGATGTTGTATGAGACACACAGTCCTGTGGCCGGTAGGTCTTTTAAGAGTCAGTCTCTGGCATACATGGGCCGGGGGTATGGGGTGGTA
This sequence comes from Sabatieria punctata, assembly GCA_030248155.1. NCBI lineage: Eukaryota > Metazoa > Nematoda > Chromadorea > Araeolaimida > Comesomatidae > Sabatieria > Sabatieria punctata. Next base: position 36,733 of record JASANB010006328.1, read on the forward strand.
TACCCCCTCCCCTCTTGGGCAATACCACCCCCTCGGTCGTCCATACCCCCTCGCCCACCACCCCTCCCGGATGACTGGATGTTGTATGAGACACACAGTCCTGTGGCCGGTAGGTCTTTTAAGAGTCAGTCTCTGGCATACATGGGCCGGGGGTATGGGGTGGTATACCCCCTCCCCTCTTGGGCAATACCACCCCCTCGGTCGTCCATACCCCCTCGCCCACCACCCCTCCCGGATGACTGGATGTTGTATGAGACACACAGTCCTGTGGCCGGTAGGTCTTTTAAGAGTCAGTCTCTGGCATACATGGGCCGGGGGTATGGGGTGGTATACCCCCTCCCCTCTTGGGCAATACCACCCCCTCGGTCGTCCATACCCCCTCACCCACCACCCCTCCCGGATGACTGGATGTTGTATGAGACACACAGTCCTGTGGCCGGTAGGTCTTTTAAGAGTCAGTCTCTGGCATACATGGGCCGGGGGTATGGGGTGGTATACCCCCTCCCCTCTTGGGCAATACCACCCCCTCGGTCGTCCATACCCCCTCGCCCACCACCCCTCCCGGATGACTGGATGTTGTATGAGACACACAGTCCTGTGGCCGGTAGGTCTTTTAAGAGTCAGTCTCTGGCATACATGGGCCGGGGGTATGGGGTGGTATACCCCCTCCCCTCTTGGGCAATACCACCCCCCTCGGTCGTCCATACCCCCTCGCCCGCCACCCCTCCCGGATGACTGGATGTTGTATGAGACACACAGTCCTGTGGCCGGTAGGTCTTTTAAGAGTCAGTCTCTGGCATACATGGGCCGGGGGTATGGGGTGGTATACCCCCTCCCCTCTTGGGCAATACCACCCCCTCGGTCGTCCATACCCCCTCGCCCACCACCCCTCCCGGATGACTGGATGTTGTATGAGACACACAGTCCTGTGGCCGGTAGGTCTTTTAAGAGTCAGTCTCTGGCATACATGGGCCGGGGGTATGGGGTGGTATACCCCCTCCCCTCTTGGGCAATACCACCCCCTCGGTCGTCCATACCCCCTCGCCCACCACCCCTCCCGGATGACTGGATGTTGTATGAGACACACAGTCCTGTGGCCGGTAGGTCTTTTAAGAGTCAGTCTCTGGCATACATGGGCCGGGGGTATGGGGTGGGATGCCCCCTCCCCCTCTTGGGCAATACCACCCCCTCGGTCGTCCATACCCCCTCGCCCGCCACCCCTCCCGGATGACTGGATGTTGTATGAGACACACAGTCCTGTGGCCGGTAGGTCTTTTAAGAGTCAGTCTCTGGCATACATGGGCCGGGGGTTTGGGGTGGTATGCCCTCTCGGGCAATACCACCCCCTCGGTCGTCCATACCCCCTCGCCCCCCCCCCCCTCCCGGTGGGAGAAAATTTTCGCTTATTTAAGACAAAATAGGAGTTTTCTGGACTTTTTTGGGGAGCCCCCCCCCCCCCCCCCCCGAGGTCTCCATACACCCCCTCCGGATTTTTCCGGCTCATGTATGGTCTCTGGCTAGATCGAGACTGCTGAAGGCCCTATTGAGAGTTGAAATTTTTACTTTCACCGATTTGTCACAAGTTTGGTGTGGTAGTACAGTCAGGCACTTAACGCCGTCTATGGTACTGACACAATATATGGTACCGGACCGGTACCATACGTGTATGGTAGCGTCACCATATATGGTACGCCCACGTTCGGCGTCTGTTGTGGCACCATATATGGTACCTCTACCTTCGCGTTGGTACCGGTATACCATATATTTTTCCACTCTGTTCAGATTTCGTTCCATATGTGGTACCATATGTGGCATGGGTAGCGGCCCATATATGGTACCACCACAGTCGCCGAACGTGGGGTATTATATGGTACCACTACCCTAGGTACCGATACTATATATGGTGTCGGTACCATAAACGGCGTTATGTGCCTGACTGTAGTAGTAGTAGTAGTAGTACAATAGTTATACTAGTACTGCAAACCATAAATCGATTCGATGCTCCAGTGAGTTTATTCCCCTCCCAAGTACACCGAATACACGAGTGGACAAGTCGGCAGGCGTGTAATAGCCCTTGGGGACTGAAGCCTAATCAATTTATTGTTAAAATTCTGTTAGGTCCGCCCGTTTAACAAGCTTTGTAAAATTATTCAAATCCTTGGCAGTGCCGAGTTATACGCTCCAAAAGTTGATGCTCCTTAACTGTGGGACAAAAACTTTGCCATCGAGTTTCTCGCGAACAATTTCGATTTCTAAGCTCATATTTGGGGGTTTTGGCAAATTTTCGATTAGTTTGGATAAATTGCAATTAAAATTTTTAAAAAAATGAAAAAAATTTCTACAGCCTTTGATGGATGGGTGTTGTTATTGCAGAATATACATTAGTAGCGCTATAAATTCTGCATAAGAATACTGATATCTGGAATTAAATTGGGCACAGGGTCATTTTTTCATCTTATACAATTTTTTACCGTTTGACGGTATTATCTAGGGCTTATTTTTTTGGATATAACTCTGCCTTGAGTTCTCAGCAGCTTGAAACTTGGCATACTAACAGTCATTCATCAGTCATATGTGTTGTGATCCTGACACGCACATCTGTCCCTCCAAAAGTATTTGACGCTCTGCCAAACTGGCGCTCCTGAGACGAGAGCAATGTTTTAGAGGTCTCGGAGGTGCCTTTAGAGGGTAGAAAAAAATTTAACAGAAAATATGGCCCCTGTGCGCGATGACTAATTTCATATATCACTATACGTTTTTATACAAAATTGATAGTGCTACAATATTCTGCAATAACAACACCCCATCCGGGGAGGTTTCTTGGTGGTTTTGGGGGCTCAAAAGAGGTCGCAAAGTGTTCTTTTTTTTCGAATTTTTGGATTTTGACTGCCGTTTCTTAAAACTAATCGAAATTCAGAACTAATCTGAAAACTAGTCTGGTACCAAAGCATACATGTAACAGGTCATCCGCCGATGGGGGAGGGGGGGTTGGGGGGGTCTGGCGCCGGCCGGGGGGGTCTGAGCCAAAAATTTGGGGGAGGGGGTGGGCACTAAAAAACGCTCAAAAATCGAGAAAAATCGCAATTTTTGGCCTAAAACTCGCCAAAAATCGCTAATTTGGGCTGAAATACAGCTAAAAAGTGCTGTTTTGCAGGCGATTTTGGCAATTTTTGTGTGTGAAAGTGTAAAAAATTGCAAAAATTTGCTCGAAAATTTACTTGCCAGAAAAATCGGAGGGGGGGTCGGTGAAATCGTCTCGGGGGGGGGTCCCCATCCGGGGGGGTCTGGCCTAAGTCGGGTGGGGGGCAGACCCCCCTGTTACATGTATGTACCAAAGCCCCCAAATTCGATTTGTACGCGGAAATATCGATGCCAAGGTTTTTGTCTCATAGTTAAGGAGCGTCAACTTTTGGAGCGCATAACTCAGGACTGGAGCGTCGAATCGATTTATGGTTTGCAGGTCTAGTTTAACTGTTGCACTACTACTACTACCACACCAAGTTTGGGCTAAATCGGTGAAAGTCAACTGTCAATAGCAGGGTTCGGTCGAGTCAGAGACTAGTTCTTGAGGTGAATTCATACTTGTGTAGAAAAAATGGCCCAGCGGCTTTTCTGTAAGGCGATAAGTTTGTAATCTACGCACCAACACGCCACGCGACATCGTCCAGGCGTTGTTGCAAGCAAAAGCTGTCACGCGGCGTGTTGGTGCATAGATTATAAATGTACCTCCTTTATCGCTTGGTAATTTTTCTACACCACTATGAATGGACCTTTAGTTACGCTGCGTTTCGACACTGAATACAGTAGCCATGTCTAGGCCGGCCGGAAATTCGCTAGTGTTTAGAAAATAGGCCGGAAAAAACGGAGGGGTATGTAGCTTTTCGATGGTATATAATCGCTTTCAGAAAAATGGGCGCCAAAAGGTTGGAGTGGGTATGTGTTATGATAGAAATTTTCCGATTTTCCTAAAAATGTAAACAAAATTTACCGGCGAGGTCGGGGCAGGTAGCGCCTACCGGCGGTGGGTCTCCGGTCATCCAAGGGTGTAAACCTCCGACCCAAGTTTGGGTGCCAGCTTGTCGGCATTAACGAGACACGGCTGTAATTATTAACTTGTAATCATTGTGCAGTTTTTGAGGTCGCGGACGGACCCTAATATTCGGCAAACTCTGGTGCAGAGACGGTCTGCTGGCACTGTCGACCGCTCAGGAGGGTTTGGTGCGCGCTTCTTCAAAGCTGTGAACTCGATTAACTCTATTCTGTACTATTGATTAGTCTTATGTCTGTGATAATCCTACAGTATTTGTTAGATCGGTGCAGTCAGTTTGTACTGTCTGTCACATTTCTGCACTCCACTGATACGCTAAGATATGTGATACCAAAAAAGGCTCAAAATAGCAAGCTGGGACTGAAGATCGTTAAATCCGCTCATTGGGACTCAATTATTACAGCTAAAAACGTGCTGATTTACATTCAATTTTGGTGCTAAAAATTTGCTGAAAAAATTACTTGCCAGAAAATCGGAGGGGGGTAGGAAAAATCGTCTCAGGGGTGAGTTCTGCCCTCTGTCTAGTGGGGGCAGAGCCCCCTGGTACGTATGTTACTTACTACCATTAGTCGAGCGAGAAATTTTGTGTACAAGAAGATATATACAGTTGTGGAGTTGGAACAAAAGTTATAATAAAACAAAACAGTTATAATTACGTATGTGAGCCGGACTTGAGTGAGACAAAGAGACACTACGGTCAGTGATGGCTACCAAAGTCAAACTTTGAATTTGATATGGTATGGTATAGTATAAAGTTGGCGATTTGAATTTGATATGGTATGGTATAGTATAAAGTTGGCGATTTGAATTCGATATGGTATGGTATAGTACTAGCTAATTCAGTTTGAATTTGGTACAGTAGTGGTAGTTTGCTGTGATAATGTCATAGAAGCCTTTGGAAATTATGCTCAATCCACCTTTCTTGAATTTTTTCCGATCAAAACGTGCAGAAACGATTGGGAATATATTTTGACGCATTTGAAAAGTGTTAAGAATATAGCCAACAAGCTAGTAATAAAACGAAAAGGCCTTACCAAAATCATAATTCTGGTACTAAGATTATCTGGTACCTAAAGCCGTTTGATTTTGATATGGTATAGTATAGAAGGAGCTGTTTTGAATTTGGGATGGTACTAGTATTAAATTCAAAGATTGATTTTACTACTAGTACAATTTTGGTATGGTAGGCATCCCTGACTGACTACGATGACAAGCTGTACATAAATGACAAGAAAAGCCTGTTCATTTAACAGAGAGAGTTCACACATAACTTTCACAGAAACAGTTAGACTGTATTTGGTCAAAGGCATTAGAAATCCTCCATTTCCACGAATGCTCTATTCTCGAAAGTAGCCGCATCTGTGAACAAGGCATCCACCGAGCGTGGTAGTTGGTACGGTCGGTACCTGCGGAATCTGAAACTCGCACCCATTGCCGAGATGAAGTTACAGTGCCTAGCCCGAAACATCTACTGTACGTACTACAATGCGTAATGCAGCAAAAAATGTACTCTTTCGAGATCACCTTTTTAGGCCAACCAACAGCAACCTTTTTGCTAACACTAACGCCAATCTAAACTGTAAACAAGTTTCTCCTGAAACTGATTTCACGTGACAAGCGATAGTAGACAGCCAAAGAATACAAACAAACGAACCAACGAAAGAGACTAACTAACCCTAACTACTCAGTCAAAATCATGTTTTCAATTGGTCAAAACTTTCACTTTTCCTTGACAGTTTAATTGTTTGAGTTGATTTCGAATTAATCAGATTCCAAACTAAAATGCATACCTTCGTTCAACGATCATGTAAAGCAGAGCCATAAGTGCAATCAAAGCCACCGGTATACCAACCCCCAAAGCAATTACTCTTCCAGCTTTATCCTTAGGTGACATGGTAGTGGCTATTATTTCTTGTTCTCCCGCAATTGTGCTAGTAAGCGGAGCTTGCGTGGTTGCCCCAGAATAGTGTTTTGTAGTACTTGCAGTTTTCTGGGCAGTAGTTTGTCTATGAGAAGTTGTGATTTGGAGAGAGGTTGGCGAGGCTTGGTTGGTTGAAGATTTTGCAGCTGCTTCTGTAGTGGTCCGAAGTTCCTTTTCTCTCTTTGTAGTAGTTGTGCTTGTCTTTGTCGAAAGTACACTGGTTGCAGCCTCTGAGACCGTCAGATTCTGTGTTGGTGTAGTTTTTTCTGAACTTGTGGCTTCAGTGCTCTGAAGTTCCTTTGCTTCCTTGGTAGAAGTTGTCGACAATACATTAGTAGTAGCCTCTGAGGTTGTCAGATTCTGTGATACTGTAGTTGTTGCTAAAGTTGTGGTTTTAGTGGTAGTGGTAACGATGGTGCTAAGTGAGGACTGGGTTTCTCTGATCCGCAGGTTTGTAGTATCTGTTTCGTTTTCGTTATCTCTCCTGTTTGGCTGAGATGAGATGGGGTCCTCTGAAAGTAACTCTATGTACTAGTTATTTCTCCATTTGTACGATCCAAAAGTGATTGGTGTCTGTATAGTACTTAGAAAGAAATGTACAATATTGAGAAGGTCAACCTTTTTTCTTCGCTTATGCGATTCTCTCTTAGCCAACTATTTTATGACTCGATTTTGCTCGAATTTTCAGAACAAAATTTTACAAAACGTATTGAGTTAATGTACAGACATGGGCTAGCATTTCGTTAGGGGTTGGAGTGCCTGATGGGGGTTTAGGAGGATGTAAGCTAAAAAGTTGTTTTTTTACTAAAGTCAAGGTTTTGCTTATTTTTAGTTAAAATAGGCTAAATAAGCTATTTTGAGCTGATTTACACATACTCCTTGGGTCTTGTCAGGGCAATTTTGGGCGTAACTCCATAAAAGTGTGCATTGAGTAGGTTGCAGAAACAGTAATGAACAGTACCAATAATTCGGTCGATATCGGCGTTTTAGAAGGCTGACTTTTCAAATTTTCCTTGCCCTGATTGCGGAATGGCCCAACCAAGACGCTTCAAACTACCAAAACTGATTGACAGATGTTCAAAGGGTATGAATGTGTTAACACTGTCTGTTTGTTTGTCGAAAACAGGTAGTTCAAAAAATTAAGCCGATTTTGGAAAACTTTCGAATTCCGATTTCGATTCCAATCGAACCAAAAATCTGTTTCCGGCCGTTCACTAGTTTTTGCAAACAAATTTTCAAATCCTGACGGGGTAGCGGCGGCTGATGAGGTAAACCAAAAAAAATTATTTTTGACTGGAATTAATACTGCGCTAAATAATGGACGAGTTGGTTTCTTACCAGATGTGTTGTGATGCTGAGCCAAAACAGCGGTAACCAGCCAAATGAGTGAGCAAAATCTGACAAGCGACATGTTTTATCAACTCAGTACCGAGTGGTCACCCATTATTCGCTATGCTAGCAACCAACACACACTAGACTGTGTAAGCGCACAGTTCACCTTTGGTTTTAGATAAGAAAGTGCGTGTATAAAGGCAGTGTTACACAGCGTATTACGCAGAAGAGCGCATGATTTATGTTTTGGAAAATCGTTAAAAGCCTCAAACCTGTTTGGTAGAGTTTTCCGGTTTCTGTTCAGCTGTCTTTTGGAGGTTGTTGCACTGGACGCTCTTTTAAAATCTCGCATGTCTGTTGTTTCAATGTACGCAAAATAACATACTACTACATTAATCTTGATACTTGGCACAGAAACAATGATAATATCAGCTAATCCACAGCATCTCTCTCTGCCTACATATATACATTGCGACAAAAATGTTTCCAATCCCTTCCGGCAGGGGACCAAATTGCACCCCGCATATTGAAGAAAAAAATTGAGGAAGAAACATTGCGATGGGGCAGAAGAAATAACTTGTAATCTGTTTGTTGAGTAATTTGGTACGCAACAGATGACGGTTGGATCGTATCACCATCTATTTGATTGAATTCACATTTGTTTCATTGGAACTGCAAGTAATTGAATGCTATTAAGCATAAAATATAATAGTGATCAAAAGGTCCTATAGCCGCAACAACTGACACCGTTAATTCATTCAGGGATACTGCTAAAAGCTAACACACTACTGTAGTGCTACAGTCATACATGTAACTAACAGGGGTCAGGGGTCTGCCCCCACACGACTTAGGCCAGATCCCGATCAAGGACCCCTCCTCCCCGAGACGATTTTTCCGACCCCCTCCGATTTTCTGGCAAGTAATTTTGTACGCAACTTTTTACATTTTCTAGAATTTCATACATTAAAATTGGGCTAGGCCGGGCCGGACCCTAAAAGAGGTGCCCGTGCACATCACTACCCCTCCCCTATCGGCGAATGAGGAAAAACTGTTACATGTATGGCTACAGTCACCTAATTAGTAGAGTAGATTTGTTTGAAAGAGAACCGAATCGCAGATTTCCGATGCATGCAGTTTGTTCATTAGCTGCCAGGTTCCAGACGTCTTCGGGTTGTAGTTTTTGGCCAGTCCGTTCATATGCTCACGACACAACAGTTGCAAGGTGCGATCCAGCGCCGCCATTTCATCTTCTCTTTGAGAGGCTGTGCTAGTAAATAACATACAGTATAGGCCAAAAAATGTCCACCCCTTTTTTCTATTTTTACTCAAACCATTCACTCGCGGTCATTTCTTTATCGATTTCACTCAAATTTCAACAAGAGAACTGGGCATTGCGCCAAAATTCCAATTCGTGCTGGTTTTATGAACCGAAAACCATATTGTCGAGATATGGCTGCCGCCTGACTTGTTGGAAGACCAAGACCGGAAGCTCTTACGGTACCAACGAAAATACACACCAGCCTAACGTTCACCGTGCACTACATTTTTATGAAGTTGAATTTTTGCACCAAACCCACGGAAAATCTAGCCAACCATGTCGGTAATAAATCGTGAAAATTTAAGCCAAATCGATAGAAGAAATGGTTGAGAAGAAACCGGTTCAGTAAAGGGTGAAAAGGGAGTCGACATTTTTTTGCCTACATACAGTATACAGTATACGTAGATTTAAATAATGTCCCATCGCTTTCTCGGCCTTCACTCAAACGTTATATTCTAAGTCACTTCTTTACCGATTTGGCTCAAATTTTCAGCAAAAAGCTAAATATTTTGCAAGTTTAGTGCCAAAATTCCGACTTATACTGGTTTTATGACCCAAAAAACTAGGAATGAGGGTAGTCCACGCAAATTGATTTTTTTCGGTAATACAAGGAGTACAGGCCTGAAACTTGCAGGAATGATTGTTGTTGCCATTGGGCATAACATACTAAGCAGGCAGCCCTGTAGCTAAAAGGGCACTAAAATTGGGGTATTTCAAAAACATGAGTGAAAATCCCATAGTTAACAAACCCGCACCTTCTACATCTAGAATCGAAGCACTGAATCTGTTGTTAATGAACACAGATTGTAGCAGGAAGTTCGACAAATAAATGAACCTGATATTAAACTCTGTTCCACACCGTAGAAACCATCCCTGCAGCGTTTTTTGAAAATTGAAAATCTCTAGAATCGTCATTTTGCCGGTTTTACGAAGAAAAGTCATATTTCGTCATGTTTTTGAAATTCCCCCATTTTAGTGCCCTTTGAGCTACAGGGCTGCGCGCTTAGTATGTTATGCCCAATAGCAACACCAATCATTCCTGCAAGTTTCAGGCCTGTACTCCTTGTATTACCGAAAATAAATAAATTTGCGTGGATCACCCTCATTCCTAGTTTTTGGGTCATAAAACCAGTATAAGTCGGAATTTAGGCACTAAACTTTCAGAATATTTAGCCAACCATGTTTTTAATTTTTGCTGAAAATTTGAGCCAAATCGGTAAAGAAGTGATTGAGAACGAAACGTTTGAGTGAAGGCCGAAAAAGGAATGCGACATTTTTTTATCTGTACTGTATGTACTGTAATAAAATAATGCCAGCACTGGCGTGACCAGCCAGAATTTTGACAGGGTGACATTTTGAAGACCGAGTATACGGCCAAAAATGGTTTCGTTGGTATAGATCGTACACAGAAACAGAGATGCGCTAGCATTTCGACTGAGGGAGTGGTAAATTTCCGTATCCTAAAGGTGGGCTGAGGTGGTAGCGTCGTCTGAGGAGGATTGAGTGGTTGGTAAGCTGAAAAGTCCGTTTTTTTACGAAAATCAAGGTTTTTAGGCTTATTTTTCGCTAAAATAAGTTGAAATGAGCTATCCTGAGCTCATTTGCACCTAATCTAGGCATCCCTTTATCATAATTTTCTGTACAAAATTCTCCCTAAAAATTCATGAGGGGTAGCGGGGGCCTGAGGTCAGAGGTCAGAGCCTGAGGGGGTCCACCCCTATCAACCCAAGCACAGAAAATTATTACAGTCAGGCACTTAACGCCGTTATGGTACCGACACCATATACGTAAGGTGCCGGTACCATGTATGGTACCGGTACGATATATATGGTACCCCCACGTTCGGCGACTGTGGTGGTGGTACCATATATGGTACGAAAGAAGAACAGAGAGGTAGCGGTAGTGGAATAAATGGTAGCAGTACCGGTACCAGTTCGAAGGTAAGGGTACCATATATATGGTACCGGCACCTTATGTACCATATTTGGTACCTTAGACATCATGTACGTACCGGTACCAATGCGAAGGTAGGGGTACCATATATGGTACCACCACAGGCCCGGACGGGGTACCATACTAAACTTCGAACTGAACTGTAAAAGTTCGGTGCTTGCTGCAGTAACGAACAGTAGATATCCTCATAAAGCCTTCAAATGACCTAAGTACTCGATTTCAAAGCTATCCAAGGTTTCAAGCAGCAGGCATTGAGTGAGAGATTTGATTTTCCTAGCATTTCTGTCTCAAAATCTACCAAAAAATTTGCATTTTCAGTACAATACACATACACAAATATACACAAAAATACACATTGTTTTGTTGAATGTGTATACACAAAATACCATATACATTGAAGGTACATGTGTATACACATACGCATACACATACACAAACGGAAAAACCAATACCAAACAACAGTACCATACATATGGTACCACTACCGTAGGTATCGGTACCATATATGGTACCGGTACCTCATATGGCGTCGGTACCATAAACGGCGATAAGTGCCTGACTGTAATAGTTGGACAAGAAACCAAACTCACCGATGTGTCTGACAGGAGAGAGGGAGCCAGCGATCAGCACCGAAGCGGCTAAAACGGTCAGAAGCAGCATTTCTTTGCTCGTTAAAACGATGGCGCCTGCACGTTAGCGGAGGGAGAGGAAACATAACTCCATTTTAAGCCAACGTCACGGCTCTCTGAATACAGTTGATTCAATTTGGCTAATTGACCGGCCGGCCGGTGCACATAAACACGTAGAACGCCTACCTAAAACCGGTCATGCAAGCAAATACGGTAGCACCTTTCTCACTTCCTCCTCGCATCGTAACCGTCACCGTACATCTATGTATGTAGGGAACGACCGGAACCGGATTTTTGGGTCCGATCGGAATCGGAATCGGAATCGGAACTCAAGTACAGTTCCGAATCGGAACTTTTCGGAATCGGAACTTTTTTGAAAATCGGCTTAAAATTTTGGAATAACCTGTTTTTGGCAAAGAAACAGTGTTTACGCAACCATCCTTTACAATTCCATGCAAACATCCAGTACAAATCACCATGTCAAATGATAACAATGCATTAAAATCGCCAACCATCAACAGGTAAAATTCAAAGCGCATAAATTATACTTTAAAAACAACAGTTTTTCAACGTTTTCAGTAGAGTGCGAACTGGTATTTGGTAGTGGGTGTATTGGGGGTGTTTTCCAGGTTTGGTATTGGGTTTTTTATGCCCCAATGCCCAATACTAATTTAGGACCTACTATAATCGCTGTTGAACTGAAAAACTGACCTGAAAAAACCAAAAAGATTGACCTATGATTAAAGTAGGTAATAGGTATAGAAAACCGTTATTGCGTTAATAAACTAAAGGTTAAGAATGTCTTATACTGTCCGCTTTTCTAATTAGTACACCAGTAATTAGCGCAATTTCTCTGTTCTTATCTAAGATAAACGTTTGTAATTCAATTGAAATTTGTCATTTTAGTGATACAGAATGTACGTTAGTACTGTACCCAGGGGGTGCGGTCTGGTACACCCCTTTCCGCTGGAGTAAGAAGAAAAAATCCGCCGAAAATAACAAACACTGTAATACAGTAGATCATGTACAGACTAAAACTGTTAATTTTTGCTTATTTTACCATCCAGAGAAGGCTTCTAAATATTTCTTAAAGGCTAATTTTTAAAAATATCTCGCCCTAGTAGGACAATGGCCCAATCAAGCCTCTTCGAAATTTTAATCCCTGTGAAAGAAATCCTGTGTACACCGCTGGAATGTACCTTTTTACTGAAATGCAATTTTTGGCTCAGTTACGCAAGTATTGGGTATTGGGGTCTCAGGTATCGGTATTGGGTATATTGGGTCTTTCAGGTATTGTTCGCACTCTATTTTTCAGGCTTCAAGTGACTTCTGTCACCTTCCAAAATGTGTTTTGCCACTTTAAACGTCCGTTCACTGGCTTTGATCAAAATCTTTGAGGCGTTTGAAGACTGCCGAGTTCTTCAGACTCAGGTGCTTTCCTCAACGGAGTAGTGCTAACTTTTATTTTTACTTAGTGGGATTACAGTAGGTTATGGATTACTAACCTATGCAGATTGTCGATTGCACAGCAAAGAAGACACGCAATAGTATGCATAGAATTGGTGTTCGATTTCCTAAAAATTTAGCCAAAGTTCCGAAAAATTCCGAGACCTCTGAGTTCGGAATCGGAATCGGAATCGGAACTGCCAGTTCCGATCGGAATCGGAATCGGAATTCCGGTCGTTCCCTACATCTATGTAGTTGGGGCCGTACAGGGCTATTGGGCGGTTGTTCTATTGGCCGACAAAAACATAATTAGTATACCACCAATTAGTACACCAGTACCAATTAGATATGTAGCTGAACTGTTGCATGTCATGCAGCGGCAGCGGTAATTGAACTGTAATTAGTACAACATTATTACTGATCATGGCAATCATAATTCCTATATCCTTTTGGCTTATACATTGAAAGAAATATGTATTTAATCCACTCGTTTAGTCTGTACATTCATTGTTTTGTTTGCTTGAACCGATAAACTTCCTTCATTTGGTGTCGAGACTCGGGCATTCTACGCCTATCAGATCAGAGGGGAGCGATGCCAATCGTTTTCTGTCATTTGTTCCACAAGCTTCCCAGTTCTCCCATTCCTTCCTATCACTCAAGCCAACACTCCTGCGTCCTTTTCGACTACTGCTCTCCTACAAGCAGTGGCGTATCCAGGGGGTGTACGTAGGGTGTGTACACCCCCTTTGCGGTGGAGGTAGGAAGAAAAAGTCTGTCAAAATATAAGAAACTAATGAATTATGTACTAAAACTGTCTAATTTGTGCTCAGTATGCCTTCTAAATGCGTTTTTGAAGGCTAAATTTTCAAAATTTTCTCGCCCTGGTCGGGCAGAAGCCCAACTAGGCGATTATAAACTATTAAACTTGTAATTTCTGTTAATTTTAAGCTCGGAATGCGTTTTAAACGCGTTTTTGAAGGCTAGTTTTGCTAAATTTTCTTACCCTGGTTGGGCAGCGGCCCAACCAGGCACTTTCAAAATTATGCACCCCCCTCTCCAAAATCCTGGATACGCCACTGCCTACAAGTCTCACGGTTCGACAATCGCCAGTTACTACCACTTCAGTGATCGTCAGGCACAGCCTTCCCGTCTTGGTCTCGGTCTCGGTCTCGGTCTCGGTCTCGGTCTCGGTCTCGGTCTCGGTCTCGGTCTCGGTCTCGGTCTCGGTCTCGGTCTCGGTCTCGGTCTCGGTCTCGGTCTCGGTCTCGGTCTCGGTCTCGGTCTCGGTCTCGGTCTCGGTCTCGGTCTCGGTCTCGGTCTCGGTCTCGGTCTCGGTCTCGGTCTCTCTCTCTCTCTCTCTCTCTCTCTCTCTCTCTCTCTCTCTCTCTCTCTCTCTCTCTCTCTCTCTCTCTCTCTCTCTCTCTCTCTCTCTCTCTCTCTCTCTCTCTCTCTCTCTCTCTCTCTCTCTCTCTCTCTCTCCCCAAAAAATCCCCTGATAATCCGGCTGGGGGAATCTTCTCCGAAAATCCGGCCTAAGGCCTAACCTAATTAGTGTTTCTGAAATTCAAAACTATTCTGGAGCTCTAATTTGCGTCTGGAGGCCAAAAAACGGTTACGGAACCATAATTTGGGTTTCTGAAGCATTAAATATGGTTTCTGAAGATCTAAATAGGATTGCGAAGCCCCAATTAGGGTTTCTGTAGGCCCAAAATAGGGTTGTGGAACCCTAAATTTGGTTTCAAAATCTCTAAATAAGGTTGCAGAAATGCATTTTAGCTATATTATGTCGAATAAAATAGGTTTTTTATACGTTTAAAATAAAGTAGGCTTTTTCTTTCACGTTTGAAATAAAAAATAGGGTTTTGGACGTTTTAAAGCAAAAATAGGGTTTTAAAAGGTATTTCTTGCAGTTCAGACTGGATTTTTACCCTATTTTGAGCCCAAATACTATCGCTAACCCCGTTGGGCACAGTGCTGAAACCCTATTTTTGTTCAGAAAAATTTCCACCAGCCGAAAAACCAGCTACGTATTTGTACGATCTGTAAGATCGCAACTACTATCCTGAAATAGCAGTTTTACCGTCCGTCCTCTTCATATGATGAATAAATGTTTTCAATTCAATTTTTCATTTCAATACTGTTGTAAAATAGTACCAATTTGGTTTGTGCGTCTGTGGCGTATTGGTAGCAACCTTGCTGCCATGCGTCCCGCGTTTGACACATAGTAGGGGTTCGTCCCCGGTGATTGCCTCGCATGTGGCCCATCAAGGGTTGTTTACTGGTTATCCGGTGTACATGTGCGTTGTAATAAACTTTTTGTGCATGCCTATGTATATGTTTGAGATGTGCGAGAGAGACCACCCAGTCAGCCGCTGCTGCCTACGGATAATTGTCTAATTTAATATAGCACAGTAATTCCAGTGGTGTCAGAATTTCACGGGCACTGCGCATGAAAATTACTTGTCACAGACAGACAGACAGGAATGAAGGACTCTCCTCAGCTGACTCTGTACAGAGCCGTCAATTTAAATCGGTGCCCCTCTAGTGTAGACTAGATGGAGTGGCTAACCGTTCTTCTCTGGCTTCTCATCTCAGCCATGCTGCTGCTCACAGTCACAGGCATCTTCGGTAATTTGCTGTCTCTGCTGGTTTTCACCAAGAGACACTTCCGAAGGCGGTCCATCAACATTCTGCTGGCATTTCTCACTGCATCCGACCTGATGCTGCTGATCACAGCAGCTCCGCAGTCAGTCGTACCTCCGATCATGTCAGTACTTCCGCCAAACCACTCTGATTGGCTGATGGCAGTCTATGTATTCTCTGCGCTCTATCTCTATCCTTTGGCTGCCACCTTCCAAACTGCTTCCATCTGGTTTCTAGTGGTGGTTACTGTCGAAAGATGGGTGGCCGTTTGTCGACCGCTGCTTGTCACCTCATATTTTACAAGGTATGCTGGCTGTGGGAGTGCTGTTGTCCTAATACAGAATTGGCGCCCCGGTTGCGCACATTTTTACAGCAAGAAGATTAAAAATCGCTATCTTAAGTTGCCGAATAGCGTTTTTGGGCTGAAAACTAGCAAAAACGATAAAATGGCTTACAAAAGCATTGATTTCCCTTAAATATCAGCAGCTGAAACGCCAAATTCGGTTTCCAAAGGCTTTCTAAGTGGCGATTCAGTTTGTTAGCACTGAACTTACTACTATCATTGCTCGTTTCTTAGGTCCGTCTTCGAGGTGTGGGTGAGGGGTTTGGCCTTTATAGCTAGGGAGGGAGTAACCGAACCCAAACCCAAACCCACTAGTACATCCAGCGTACGTAGATATGGTTGCAGGAGAAGATCGCTGTACATTTCGGTTGTGATAATGATTACATCTTGCGCCTACAACATAATTCGGTACACCGAGTACAGAGAGTCAGAGACAGGAACTGTAATTCGCAGACACAATCAGTCCTCCCTCTACATGTACTGGAAAGTGTTTGTGGCCAAGTTTCTCACCAATTATGCCGCCCCACTGGTCATCCTGGTGCTGCTAAATGGTCTCACCCTGCGACAGTTGGTTAGGTCCTCGCAGTTTCGGTCGCAAACCTCAGTAGCCAGAGAGGGAAGAAGAACGGTCATGTTGCTTCTGGTTGTTCTCAGTAAGTTTTGTTGCAATCCAATGCCCTCCTGCCGATCCATAAACTATGACGTTTTTGGCTGACACTCCTCCAACTAAACTTGGTACTGTGTCCGACATTAGAAAATCTTCAATAAAGTCGACATGACACTGCAGCAGCAGTGAAAAAGAAACTTTTTGACAGTGAATATGATTTTGGCGGTTGGAAACATGAACTAGGTTGAGTTTTTCTCGTAATATAGTTGCGGATAAAAGCTTCCTACTGTAGCCACCTAAAAATCGTTGACGTTTTCGACACCAACCCCCACCCCACCCCCTCTCTGAACGTCGTACTGTACATAGTTTATGGACGGCCTCTAACCAACTGCAGTGTTTCGACGTGAATTTGTTGACTATGCATGCAGGTCTATTAACCGCCCAACAAATCCTTGCCTTCTTCTGTTCTTTTAACCTACCGTATAGTGCTGTTTATAGTACCCCCTATTTATAGTACCCGGGGTACTATAAATGGAGACAGATTATTATTCTGAAATGAGCTGTTATAAATACAAAACGTGCGAAAAACATAGTATTTTTTGTGGTATGGTAAACCTTGTTTGTATGAAGAAAAACAGTAGATAATGCAATCATAGAGGTTCTGATTACATAACCTATTTTTTACATCAAATCGGTAATTTGGGCAAATAACTTCACATACTATTGCTAGTTTCTTATAGAGCAGATTTCGTAGGTGCCATATATAGTACCCGGGTACTATAAACAGCACTAAACGGTAAGCTTTACCGCATGTAAGACTAAAAAAGCTAGAGCATGAAATGAAATGCTTAATCAAACCATGTAACAGAACAGGTCATCTGCCGAAGGGGAGTGTAATACATGTAACAGGTCCCGAGCGGCGTGGGGGAAAGCGGGTTTTCCGTCAGGTAGGAGAGGTTTCGCCCAGATGTGGTCTAAAATTTCAAAAAGCTCTAGAACGCCTGGAAATGCGTTTTTAGCACGTTTTTATCAGTAAGGAGGCTAAAAATCGCTATTTTAAGCTGCAAACTAGCGTTTTAGAGCTAAAACAAGCAAAAAACGATAAAAAGAGCTTCCAAAAACACCGATTTCTCTTAAACATCAGCAGTCGAAATGACAAATTCGGTTTCTAAAGGCTTTTCAAACGACTTATAAGCTAAAAATTAGTTATTTCCGAGCCAGTTTGTTAGTACGGGAACCGCTACTAGTACTTGAATTTTTCGGTCGGGGTGGGGTTGGCCTTTCCAGCTAAGGAGCTAACCCCCTAGATAGTACATGTATGGGGGAGGGGTTGGGGGATCTAAATACATATATTTTTGGGTCGGGGTCCCTAAACTGTTTCGGAGGGATGGGGTGAGGGGGTTTGGTCTTTCTAGTTTGAGGTAACCCCCTTAGTTTACTTAATTAAGCGAAAATTTTCTCCCTCTGACCAGCCAAGGGGTGGTATTGGCAAGCGAGGGGAGGAAACGCCACCCTAACCCCCGCGGCCCATGTAAGCTGTACATATATGGTGTAGGCTGGAAAAGAGAAATATGTGTGACCATTTCAGTGTTCGTTTTCTGCTACACACTTTCTCTGGTTCTACATGTGATCGAATCGTTCTTGCCCAGCTCCTTCCATAGAGCAGGAAGTCCAATTCTGGTCATCGGCGACCTAAACAACTGTCTAATCTTCCTCAACGCCGCCACCACATGGCTGTTCTACCTAAAATTCTGCTCCAACTACAGACACACCCTGCTGCGAATCACCTGCCCCTCCAGGTACCCTCTCAGCCAGTCCAACTACTCCTCGGTGAACGTGCGCCGCTCGCGAGCCAGTCTCTTCTCGGCCGCTTCCGCACTCAGTCAACATTCCAGTCGCTCTGCAGCGGTGCATCTGCGCTCCGACACCAGACTGGAATGGGAAGTGGCTCGGTCAGTCAGTTATCACGAGTTGCTGACAGTAAGGGTGGACGTAACGATGAAGCCGGTCAGTCCGAGCCGCATTTCGGTGCCACTTATCAGAATACAAGAAGCGTCCCCTATGGCCAGCTGTGATCGGTTGAGCGAAAGCTACCTTTAGCTCTTACTAGCAGAAGCTACTCCATTTGGAGTAGTACCCCACATTGAATCACGCTTTGCGTTCGGCTGTTTTTAGCATAAATGTGATTGGAAAATAAAAGTGCAAAAAAGTGATTGGTCAGTCACACTTTTTTGTCAGACAATGCACAGTGCTGCATAGATTCCGTCGCGTTAGGGCAGCGGTCAAGCCTAATTTGTCGCGTTAGAGCAGCCCGTCGCGTTAGGGCAGCTGCTTGTTGCGTTAGGGCAACTATTTGTAGCGTTAGGGCAGCTGATCTTGTTGAGCACCGAAACGGGAACGATAAGTCTGTTTCAATTCATCTGGAATCTCATTGATGCTACGAATAACGGGAACAGCGTGCTGAGAGTTACGATAATAGGCAGAGCGAACTGAATCGTACGGCTTCAGCTTTCCTAAAATAGGAACTACTAAGAGCAGGCAGGCACTGTCAATCACATTCTCTGAGCTGAGCAATCGGTAATATAAACTAGCACATACAAATTGCAGGATAATGTTTAATGGAAGCTTATAGGAAACAAGACGGTTCTTCAAAATGAGTGTATAAAACTTTAGATAGTTTGATCATTTTGAAGATCATCTCAGTTTTAGAGGCAGAGACAGATTTTTTTTGAAATTTTTTACAAAATTAGACCGGCAGCAGAGGAAAACGTCAGTAAACTTTTATTTGAAGAAACTGTGTGTGAATTTCTTTCAGATGCAGTTCTCTCCATCAACAACAAAGTCTTGCTGACAGTAAGCTCTTCAGATAACTCTTTCAGATGATTTTCCCTTCCAATCCAAAGAATTCTGGCACTCTTTAGGCAAATCTTTCAAAAAGCAGCTTTCGCTTCCAAAGAATTCTGGCAATCTTTAGGCAAATCTTTCAAAAAACAGCTTTCGCTTCCAAATAATTCTGGCACTCTTTAGGCAAATCTTTCAAAGCAGCTTTCCTTTCCAAAGAATTTTGGCACACTTTAGGCAAATCTTTCAAAGCAGCATTCCCTTCTAAGGATTTCTGACATTCCTTTGGGTTATCTTTCAAAAACACGAATTTTCAATTCCCTTCCAAAGAATTCTACAGTCTTCTGGCAAATCTTTCAAAAAGCAACCTTCTCTTCCAAAGAATTCTACATTCTTCAGGCAAATCTTTCAAAAAGCAGCTTTCCCTTCGAAAGAATTCTGACATTCTTTTTGGGAAATCATTCAAAAACAGGAATTTTCCCTTCCAATCCAAAGAATTCTGGCACTCTTTAGGCAAATCTTTCAAAAAGCAGCTTTCGCTTCCAAACAACTCTGGCACTCTTTAAGCAAATCTTTCAAAAAGCAGCTTTCGCTTCCAAACAACTCTGGCACTCTTTAGGCAAATCTTTCAAAAAGCAGCTTTCGCTTCCAATTGTCAGTAGTACATTACGGAAAAAATAGGATTTTCTTCAAATTTTCAAAATGTAACGTACTGTACGTATTTGTTAGTACTGGACTGGTATTAATTAAAATCATCAAAATTATGGTTAAATTAATTACGGCAGTCTGTTTATGCGAAGCCCGACAGGATACGTATCTATATTACTGACACTCTTCTAAGCAATTATTTCTGATAGTAAAAGTTTCAGACCATACTTTCAAAACGTTTTTTTGTCTTTCAAGCAATTGTTTCTTACAAAAAATCAGTTTTGTCTTTCAATCAATTCTGTCAGACTGTAAACTCTTCAAATATTCCTTTAAAAATCAGTTTTCTATTTTGCTTCTTTCAAAAAACAGCTTTCAGTTGCAATTCACAGTAAACTGTTGTCAGTTTTCGAGCCACGGAACCAGCAGGACTTGGAATTTTCGGGCCAAACTTCCGCAATAGGTACCCAGTTATCTTGATAATAAATCCTGAAAATCTAAGCCAAATTCATAGAGAAATGATTGAGAACGAACCGTTCGAGTAAAGTAAACTCTCCTTCCTGATGGAGTGTCTAAAGGCTAGCAGCTTTACAACGAGCGAGCCGAACGGCGCTGAGAGCACATGCTTTAAGATGCAATTGCATCCTACACGCTTAACGAAAAGCTAATCTTATACCGGCAGCCTTGGCTGCCGGTAAAAATGGTTTGCAGCACTGAATTTCTAAATAAAACTGTCCGGCCTGTCCATTCGAGCGATTTTGCGCGCCATTTGCTTGTAGGCAACTGAGGGTTTCTGGCGGTTGTCTCTCAGCTTGCGTCGGACTTCTCGATCCAGTTGATCGCTTCGTTCGATCTGGCTCTTCGAAATGGAGTCACAGAAGTGGGGGTTTTTCGGAGTATCGGGATTGTCCATCAAAACGTGTCGGCGGAGCGAACTACAGGCACTTTGTCACAGCAACGCGGACGGATTTTAGACAACGCAAAACAGCTGGTACATTTCCAAAATGTACTGTCGCTCTTCACACTCTGTTTCGAAAACGAGCAACAGAAACAAGCAACTCTGAACCATATTTGGTGTGCCCAAAAAAGGCAGTGCCAAACTGACACTCCATTTTGCGTAAGAAAAGGGACTGGCGACTTTTTGCATGGTGTCATTATGTTGGCCGGCACCAGATGCTGTTGGGCCCTGAGTACTGTTATTTAAATATATTAATATTAAAATGAAACTATTATTAATAGTGCCATTTTAATAGTATTAAATCTATATTAATATTAAAATAGAGGCCCTACTATTATATTAAATTAAATTAAAAATACACACAGGGGTTGAATATTAAAATTTATTTTAATAGTATTTTAATAGCATTTTAATAGTTTTAAACCATGTTTGACAATCAAAGAGTTACATAATTTTACCTCAGAAAATGATGAAAATTGAAGATTTCTGACTGCCCTCTGAAACTCGAATGTGTTTTCACTTGGAAATAGTGGAACTTTTCTCACTAAGGCATGAATGACAAAAGGACCTGAATCTAGTCAATAACCTATGTAACAGTCTTTCCTTTCAAAAATTTCTCTTCAACTATGCACCAATAGTTTGTTTTAAAGCTACTTGTGTTCGAATGCAATTAAAAACTAGGTTCAGACAAAGTCATTTTAAAAAATGGTTATAAATTTCCACAGAATAATGCTTCTAAGTTGCATCTGTGATTAAATTTTCAACTAACACTAACAACGTCAAGCAAAAGATTTTGTTTTGCCAATTCGCAGAAGTGTGACCAAAACTTTTCGACTGCATTTTAGCATATACTATTAAAATGCTATTAAAATACTATTAAAATTGTTATTTAATAGTATTAATATTAAATCTAAATTAAAATTAACAGGGGACTATTATATTAATATTAAATTAAAATTAAAATAGGGTAGTTCTATTATATTAATATTAAATTAAAATTAAATTCTACTATTAAAATTACAGTAGCCCTGAGCGGTCAGTTTGGCCTTTGACTAAGGTCCGGTTGCCCTAAGCATGATCTCTATTTTGTTGGGCGGCGACAGGATGCGTCTGGCCCCTGAAGGGTCATTTTGACCTTTGACAGAGGTCTGACTGCCCTAACACAACAACCTGCTGCCCTATGCGACTGACCGCTGCCCTAACGCTACATCGCTAATCTATAAACAAGCTGCCCTAACGCGACTGGCTGCCCTAACGCGACGATACCGCTGCATACAACGCGTGATTGACCAGTCACGTCTTTTTGAAAATTTCAGTGATTTTACAAACACATTTTGCGTGATTACCCTTTTTTAGGCACGCATTGCATGTCCCTATGGCCAGGCACGCAAAAAATTTCTGCGTCTAAAAGTTTATGACCGGCGTCAACTGTGAGCAGTGGTGTACTCGTGGATTTTGGAAAGGGGTGTAAAATTTTAGAGTTGCCTGTCCAAACAACGGCGAGAAAATTTCGCAACCTAGCCTGCAGAAAAGTGTT
>JASANB010006329.1:0-18732 GCA_030248155.1 Sabatieria punctata
GCCCAAGCGATAAAGAACTGTCTAAGAACGAACGACTACCTACTGTACATGTCCGTATCTACTACATATATACACTCATCCAGTCATCGCTTTAATGCATCGTTCAAGCTAGTAGCTTTTTTCTTAATTGTTAAGTTATTCTTCTGCTTTGCCAGGGATGTGAGGTGTGTTTTTCCGGTTTTTTTCCCAAGGGTCGGAAAAAAACATAAATCGCGGAAAAAACTCAAGCTAAAAATAGCTAATTTACGTCATTTTTCTGTTAATGGACTTTTGCGGTGTATGTATAATAGGCCATGCTGACTCAAAACTGTTAGAAAGACAACAGAAAAGACCAAATTTGGCATGATAAAACAAAAATGCAGACGACTGCTGTAAGGAAATTTGCATATAGCGTATATCGTTGGAGCCTGTCAGGCACTGTTGCATGTCTGTTTCGAGATTTATCCCTTACGGGCAGACCGTGCACCAATTGGTGCACGCGACAATTTTTCATCACGCATTTGCCGATCAGCTTCGCACGCGACCATCACGCATTTGGCATCAGCTTCGCAAAATTTTATAAGGGCCTCCTAATGCATTGCATAGCGTTTCCATCGGACAAATTTGATCAGCTTCGCACGCGACCATCACGCATTTTCCAGGCCAAAAATTCGAATTGGCTCATCGGACATTTGGCGGCCCTGCGCGAAAGGGTTATATCTATGTACAGCCCATGTGCGCATAGCTTGTAATCTCTGAACGTCACTCTGTCTTTGATCATCTGGTGAGACATATAATTTGAACTTAGGTTTACTATCTCAACGCGGAATATGCTCCTTATATAGCTACTGTATGCTACGCAAACTACGCCCCTGATCTTAAGCAGCGCTCAACGCTGGAGGGAGGGGAAAATAAAGAAAAACAGAAAAATATTTTTTATCGGATTCAATCAGAGGAATGAGCTGGCTGAGGGAGGAATCATTGCATTCGCATAATACAAGCAGTCAAAAAAGTCATTTTGTACTCCGCTAACAAGGGCTAACCTCGGGAAGGGAAGGGGCTAAGCCGGCTAACAACTCTTTTTTTATTATTTTTTATTCGTTTCTTCACTTCGGGCGGCGGCAGCAGTGCACAGTAGGAAAGAGAAAGGAGTGGTTAGGTAATAGGAGCAGCTAAGCTTCATTGGATTCCTTGTATTACCATACGTCGCCTTCCTAAAATACCTATTCTGCTTGTTCTTTTGCATTTTTTATGTTCGCGATCTTGGTCGTTTAATTTTCTTTGCTCCGAAAAAAACCTTAATTTCACGAAGACCGGCCTCGAGCGTCTTTTATACGGTAGCTCATGTTCTGTCAATTTGAAATGAATTTGGATTCAAACTACCCTCTTTTCAGAGATTACAAGCGTAAGTAGAATACGCTTTAACACGTGTATTTCTGGTCTGAAAGACTCAGGAAGGCGCTAGAAAGCGTTAGGAATCATAAAACTAGGCTAGGATACCCAGAACTTGAGCTGAAATTTTTGTCGCGATTTATGAAAAAAACCGAAAAAAAACTGAAAAAAACAGACCGAGGTTTTTTTGGAAAAATATCCATCCCTGTGCTTTGCTTATTTTTAATAAACTTTATCAGAACCTTGTGATGATGCCCAACTGATAAAGATTGAATTAGGTCAAGGATTGGGGCCGAACCCTAATTTAGAGTAGGTCAAAGTTTTTCAAGATATTTCTCTTTCTTGCTTCCTGGTTTTCTTTACCTTCATTTTCCACCTTTCTATAATTAATTCAAGATTTACAGATCAAAGCGCTAAATTTAGCTGAAACGAGAGCAGGACGGGTTTGTTCACATCCCATTCAATTATGTCCGAAGACGACTTTGAACGACGGCTCAAGATTCTGACCTTTCCAAACGACTACCTTCTGCACCCTTGCGCCCTTCGTAACTTCAAACCCCGACCCAACTGCCCGAATCCAGGATTTCTGGCTGAAATTCTTTCGGCTGTGTTTAAATCTCTTGGAAAGTCCTACCAACTAATACCTTATAAAGAAGGCATTGATGTTAAAGATATGCTCCTAAATGGATCAGTCGACCTGGCCACAAATCTCGTTGCCCCTATTCAAATCAAGCAGGAGGGATTTTCACTCAGTCGGCCGGCTTTGCAACGAAAGCTGGTCTTTATTTACAATCATTCCAGCAAAGGAGTGGTCAGTTCGGCTGATTTTCTCTTCAAAATCTTCAGCGCAGAACTGTGGATCGCCGTTTTGAGTTGTTGGATGGTTGTCAAAGCTATTTTGCTATTCAGTCAGAAGGTAAGCAATTAAAAAATCGTAACTTTTCACACTTTCACTTTTACTGATTCAGTGCAAAGTGCCAACTCGAGTCAAGTGGAACCGAATAGCTGAGGTGGACGTTGGATGGATGCTGGTGCTATTTATGAATTTGTATTCCGGCGCTCTATTAGCTATGCTTTTGCAACAAACAACTTATCCATTCTTGAGAGATCAATGGCAGATTTTGGAACTAATTGAACAGAACCAGCTGAGATTTCTGCACAAAGATCAGGATGACCTTGTTTTTCAGACTATTGAAAAGTCTCATTCGTCTTATTTCAAGAAATTCAGAACAGCACTGACCAACAATCCTGCCGTGTTTGAAAAGAATCAAAGCAAATTCGATGCTTTATTTTCAACTGGCCAGTTTGTCCTGCTAGAATTGGACCAATTCACTCCAAACTGCAACTGGCAAACGGTTGAGAGTGTAGATTTGCCCAAAATTCCTTTAAGCTTGATCTTCAAAAAAGGTTCTCCACTCAAAACGCAAGTAGACAAAGTTTTGACCAAGTTTACCGCCAGATTTGAGAGCATTGCTGAGAGGTACAGTAAAAATCAACGAGTTTGTGGCAAAAACTCTCACTCTCAACAACTTTCAGTCAAACCATTGAGTTTATCTTTTGCGTTAGTTGGATTAGGATGGATTGTAGGGGCGATGATATTGTGTGGGGAGCTGTTACACTCCAAGAAACTTGTAGAGACAGAAACAGTGAACTTGCGAAATGAGACAGAACTACATTACAATACTGCGGTCAACTTCAAGCCGAGATATTATTCGTGGACAGCCGATTTTGAATTTCGCGCCTCGGATCGAAAAAGTCGCTTTTATAGAAGACACACTCACGTTTATTGTTGACGTCTCCTCGTTGTCTGAGAAAAGTTGACCAGCCAGAGACAAGAATATCGTATTATTGTGATTTGAATTCAGCTGATGTACATTGTATATACATTGTACGTACTACTGTGGGAAACATATATGTTTTATGTATATGTTTTGAAACATAAATATGTTTGTTTTTGGGAAAACATATATGTTTATGTTTCTCAATATGTTTGCATGTCAAATATGTTTTGTATTTATATGTTTTGAGGCCAAAATGTTTCTGGAAACATATACATATTTTTGCTATAGGAATTCATGATTTCAAGACTTTTGGTTGCTGTTTGACAGTAAACTTTTCCAAAATCTGACTTTCACTTAAACTTATTGAATCTGAGTATGCTATATAAATTGTTGCAAACCGTTTTAAACAGGAAATTCAGAATCTCACGTTTGAATTGTCGAAAATTAAGGCAAAATATATGTGAATAAGCGACTTTTACCCAAATATGTTTTATGTTTAAAAATATGTGCATATTCAATTTTCATAAACATATAACTATATGTGTTATTTATATGTTTGATTGGCGAAAAACATATATGTATAGTTATATTAATATGTTTTAAAAATTTCGATATTTTCCCACTGTAGTACGTACGTAGCCTCGATCCGCGTTCAAAACTACAGGCACTCTGCCGTTCATCATAAAGTAAAGAAAGATAAATTGAGAATTATTTTTCGGCACAATTTGTAGAATATATGTACGTACATGTAACAGGTCATCCGCCGAAGGGGGAGGGGGTTGGGGGTCTGAGCCAAAATTTTGGGAGGGGTTGGGCACTAAAAGATCGCAATTTTTCGGCTAAAAACCGTCAAAAATCGCTAATTTGGACTCAAATTTACAGCTAAAACACTGCTGTTTTACAGGCAATTTTGGCAATTTTTGCGTCTGGCTGGAACTGTAAAAAATCGCAAAAATTTGCTCAAAAAAGTACTTGCCAGCAAAATCGGAGGGGGAGTCGGAAAAATCGTCTCGGGGGGGGGGTCTGGCCAAAGTCGGGTGGGGGCAGTCCCCCCTGTTACATGTATGGAATATACACATAATTTCACTAACGTAACAAATAAGCACTAAGTCGAGTCTAGCGAGCAATAAAAACAGTTGTCCATCAGCAATAAAGTACTAAAGATTTATCCCTTGAAAGTCTGGCCTGGTCCGCCATAAACCTGTCCTTCAGGGCGAGGAGGCAACGATCTTGCAGGACACGGACAGTACTACAACAAACACACCTCCTTACAAAAATTTGCATACCACGCAGCATCACCTGTCCATCAATGCCAGGCAGTCCAACGTTTCCGGACTCTCCAGGCGGCCCATTGTTGCCGTCCTTCCCCATAGCTCCCGGAAAACCGGGAAGTCCATGATTTCCGGGATTTCCGTCAATTCCACCTTTTCCATCTGGAATTGTAATCAGAAGATTAGAAGAAACTTGAGAGCAGCAAATCGTACCAGATCCAGGATCTCCAGGAGGTCCTTCGTATCCCATTTTTCCCGTCGGTCCAGGAGCTCCTTTGCCTCTGGTACCGGCTTCTCCTGCAGGTCCCAGTCTGCCTCTATTTCCAGGACTACCGGGAGTTCCAGGATCGCCTGGCTCTCCTCGCTCCCCCTTGGATCCAGAAGCTTTGGCCACTCCAGGAGTACCATCTAGTCCAGGAGAACCCGGGGGACCGTTTGGACCTTCCGGACCTGGGATTCCTGGTACTCCTTTAGCACAAACTATGCACTCTCCTGGTTTTGACGTGGTCAAAGAACCCATGCCATCCATTCCTGGATCGCCTGGATTTCCTGGCTCGCCATCCAGACCGTCCAGACCCTTCTGACCAGGGGGACCGGCCTGTCCACGAGGACAGTTGTTCTCCTTGACGCACTCTGAACGAAAATTTGCATACGACGGTAATAGGTTTTAGAGAATCAGCATGTCTATGGAAAACTGATTGAATATTCTGATGCCAATTTACAACAGTAAAGCGTACGACAACTGGGAGGGGTTGTGGGCTGGTAAACTTGATACTGACGCTTCGAGCGATGTTGCATTTGCATCATAGAATTCCACATGAAATCTGTTCTGAGCTAAAATTCTGGAGAATTTGAAATGATTTCGTTGAAAACTTGGCACCTTAACTGACTCGGATTCTGCCATAATTTCCTCATAAAGCTGGTTGATTTGTGTGTACATAATCGGAACGGTAATTAGACAAGCAAGTATAGCAGAAATTCCACAAAAACCGGGGACAAGCGCTAAAACTTTTGAGTCAGTCATTGTAACAGCAGCGCACTAAAACGTGGGGTCACTTAGTGGCATATCAGAAATAGATCTGGACACGCGACAAAAAATGAACTTTGCCAACTGGACTTTTTGCCCTTTTGACACCTTTCAGAGTGGCGGAGGTCAGTTTTTAAATTATTCAAAGTTTGTTTTCGCCTCCGTGAAACTCTGATTGCCCTGATTTCTATTCTCGCATGCAATTTGCAGTAGACTACAGGGTCCGTAAAAAAAAACAACCCAGCAGCTGTTTCGCTGTAGCAAGCAACCGCAAATCTCGACCGATTTGAATGAATCCTGTTTTAAATGAAAGATAAATAAATCCTTAAAAGACTGCTGAAATTTTCATTAATGTACTCTGCTTAGTTCCTGAGATATTGGCTCTCAAAATCAGAACAGTGATTTTGGCTGTGAACAAGAGCGATTTTTATTATTCTGCACTTCGTAATAAAACGGATTCCTGCTACTGCTAAGGACTACTGGAGGCTTTACTGGTGACACAGAAACTCGGTTTACTTCAACACTAAAGTATCATTAGCCCCAGCAGTAGGAATCTGCTTTATTATGAAATGCAACGGAATCGCTCTTGTTCTTTGCCAAAATCTGTTTCCACTTAGAAGGCTAACATCTCGAGAACTAAACTGTGAATCTCAATAAAAATTGCACCAATCTTTGAAGAATTTATCAGTCTTTCATTCAAAAAAGGACTCATTCAAATCGGTTCAGATTCATGGTTGTAATAGTAAAAAATCTGCTGGGTTGTTCTTTATCACTCTTGTTCATTGCCAAAATCTCTGTTTTGACTTTGATGACAAATATCTCAGGAACTAAGCAGGCTATCTTAATAAGCGTTACATCAATCTTTCAAGAATTTATTTATCTTTCATTTAAAGAAGGATTCATTCAAATCGGTTGAGATTTGCGGTTGCTACAGCAAAAAATCTGCTGAGTTGCTTTTTTCGCGGAGCCTGTATAACAGTGTAGAAATGCTTGCAGTCTATGAAGCAAAACGGTTGTTGCTGTTCGATTGACAAGTGTTTTTAAAATTTTAACGTTCATATTTCAAGCATAGAAAGAAACACCTATAGACCGAACAAGTTTTGATAACGGCTCATGAAAGGAAAACGGTTACAACAAGTTCAACAGTTTAAAAACGCGATAAAACATACATAAATAAACTTCACTGAACAAGCTTCTTTTAAGCTACAGCGATAAATCACAGACAAACGAAACGGCAATATTAAGTGAGTATAATAGCTGAAATACACTGACTAGACGCCCGATTACAGCAAGCGGTTACTGTATATACAGTAGAAGCAAAACAGGAATGACCGATTGTAAGACAAGAGATGAGACTGATTTTCAGCACAAATCGAGCGAGATTGAAGCTCCGAAAAAATGCACAACAGATTCGATCTATAAGGTTGACATTCTGGGCTGTGACTTACCCTAACAATATTATTCCTGATAGGTACCCGACCGACCACAAACAACACATTTTGATTCTCTACCGTCATTTCATTTCATACTGTAGGTGTACTGTACACGCAACGTTTACATTCAATCGGTCGCAAACTTAACGGCGACCAATTGATAGAAAATCACACTAGGCTTAGCAAAACCGAGTAAAGCGAGCAAGACACAAAAGCACCGAAAAGGGGTGGCACGACGTTCAGACACGACCGGTCTTTCACATTTTATAATTCTCTCTTATTTAGGAAAGACTCAGTCCATGTCCGACCACTGCCAGTTGATTTGATGGTCTCAGAGAAAGTTTATGAAAACAATTCAACCTAGATTACACTTTCTCTAAGATGCTCATTGAAAACTGGAGCCAAGTAAAACTTTGATAATAAAATATCTGCAGTAGTGCAAAATAGATGCCAAGGTAAGGAGGAGGAAAAGGAGGAGTGATGTGTATGTACAGAGGAAGGTGTCAAGTCTCGGGGGACTTGAGTTGAAAGCTGCCTGTGCGACGGGAACGCATTTGGCCGGCCAACAGCGGGTTGATGGCGTAGAGCCAGTCGTAGACTTCTTCGTTGCTCATCGTCTGCATTAGGAAGCCCCGATGACTGGTGCACACGCTGAACGTGTTCGGCACCTGCAACCCGTCTCACTCATGTTTCACACATTCACCTCGTCTCTGTTAGCTTCTTAGGATCTGATGACACTGATTCGCTGGCTTTCCATCATACATGTAACAGGGGGTCTGCCCCCACCCGACTTAGGCCAGACCCCCCGGATGTGGACCGCCCCCCCCGAGACGATTTCACCGACCCCCCTCCGATTTTTCTGGCAAGTAAATTTTCGAGCAAATCTTTGCAATTTCACACAAAAATTGCCAAAATCGCCTGCAAAACAGCACTTTTTAGCTGTATTTCTGTCCAAATTAGCGATTTTTTTGCAATTTATAGCAAAAAATTGCGATTTTTTTCGATTTTTGAGTGTTTTTTAGTGCCCACCCCCCAAATTTTGGCTCAGACCCCCCGGCCGGCGCCAGACCCCCCTCCCCCATGCGGATGACCTGTTACATGTATGCTTTCCATGTTGTTAAACTTGTAAAACTCGATGGTAAAAGTTCAATTATATTTCATGCCACCTATAGAACTGTCAGTGTTGCCAGGTCTAGAAAGTCAAATCCCCCTAAAAGTACCAAATCCCCCAAATCTAACTTCAGTTTTGCAGCAGCAGAATGGTACCTACCTATGCTGTTTGCGTAGTGAAAGGACAGTAAAATTATAGCGAATTTGTAGTTGACTTCTTCCTAAAACTGCGATTATCAAGGTATTTGCCTAATTTTCTGTTAATTTTCAAAAAACAGCATACCTGAATGTGAAACTAAAACAAAATTCATCGTTTTTTTGAGAAACTATGCAAACACATTATCTACTGAGCTTCTACTTGCTACAGAACCCTTGGTAGAAACTTCCTTAATAACCATAAAACTAAAACATGAAGAAAAATAGGCACTCAGAAATCTGTATAGTACGTACAGTAGACATGGCTTCTGCCAGGGTCTACATGTTATCTTATTCTCAGAAAAAAGCGCGCTTTCCATGAGCGATATGGGGTTTTCGAATTTTAGTTTAGCTTTCCTTTCTTACTTTATAACCTTTTGTATCAAAATGAGCCAGAGATAGAGATGAATATTTTTAACCTTTCAAAGCGAGTCCCCGACCCACTTTGTTACTTCCTGTCCACACAAGTAACGTACGTACTGCAATTTCAATGTAGATTAATGTAAATTTTATCATTCGTGCCTAAAATTTAGGCTGAAAATTTTGAGTTTTCAGAGAAGTTATTCAAATAGTTTAGGGCTCAATTCAACTGTTATGCATCAAGTTTTGTTTGATCTACCTAAAAAGGAGTATGAAATCGCCAGAATCGATTCGTGTAGCTTCCTAGACACTGCTGACAAGGTTTAAATCCTCTTTAATTTTAAATTTTATGCTAAAAAAATTATTAGATTTTCACCAATTTCTGGGCCAGATTGAATTCCCCCTAAAAACCGTTTAAATTTTGAAAAATCCCCCTAACCCCCAAATCCAAATTTTGTCCCTAAATCGGAAAAAATTCCCCCAACCTGGCAACACTGGGACTGTTAGTTTACACAGATTAGGTCCATTCCCGAATTAGGGAGTTATTATTATATTTTGTGGTGTGGTTAGAAAGAGAGAGCAGGCAGTACCTTGAGCATAGCTTGCTGGTCTTCGCTGTACTCGATGCGGGCGTTGGCCAAGTTGATAATGCCTCTGAGCACCAGGTCGCGTTCGTCGCGGAAGAGCAGAATGTACGGCCGCCGCACCACCACCCACCGCTTCACCCAGCCTTGCGTCTTCTCTTCCAGGAAGTTCATGTACCCCTTCTTGCTCACCACAACGCCCACGCGCTCCTCTGTCACCTAATCACCTTCTACTGTATTTTGCGATGATCCATTTGGTTAGAAACAAACTCACGTCCGGCAGGAAGAGAGCGGCGAAGGCCAGTTTGCTGCTGGAAAGCGATTTTTTCATGCCCTCTTCCGGCAGACCGTCGGGACTCAGCAAATTCTGCAGTTCGCCCTGCGAACGCGATTTGATCTTGCTTAGTAGATCGATGCTCGGCGAGGCTTTGACTACGTTTCCTCTAAAAGCCAGTGGTAGAGCAAAAGGCTGAGAACTGAATTTAACGGACAGCCAGGTCTAGCGCTATGTCCGGTCGCTTGTACTGTACTATTGTGAAATTCTCAGAGATCAGTTTTCCCACCAAGTAAAAATTACAAGGGGGTCTGCCAGCCACCCGACTTAGGCCAGACGCCCGAACATTTGAGCCCAAATCAGCGATTTTTGATGGTTTTTGGCCGAAAACAGAACTCCCGCCATAAGACACATCTGGTGGTTTGTCCTCTACCAACTAGAGGGCCAAACAAGAGCTCCGAAATTTTTTGCAATTTCCCAGACAAAAATTACTAAAATTGTTGTTAAATAGCAGTTCAGAATAGCGCAAGCGCTTCTTAGTACTCTAGGTTTTAAGGAAATACAGTAATTTCCAAGCCAGAAATATGCTTTTTCGATACTTTCAAGCTAGGATATGACCAAGAATATATTTGATATGACTGATATCGCGTTGAATCAGCTATATTTTCTAAATAATAGGCTGCAGTTAAGTCCGAAAAACGTGCTAATCTGCATGCGAAACCAAAAATACGCTCGAAAACTGGAAAAAATTGTCATGAAAATGACATACCAAAATAGATGAAATATCCAAAACATACCGGATCTCTACTCAGATGCCCTGCCCACCCCTAACCCATTTCGACCGATAACATTGGTTGTGTTATTATAAATTGTTTGCCCTAATTCATATAATACAGCGCGTTTTAGTACTGAGTTTTTCGTTATCACCCTTAACCACCATTTACTGATTGACCTTGCGGCTATAGACAAGGCTGTCCGTATAAAAAATGCATAAGAAGTTCAAGTGTAGCCGGTGTGTAGAGCCTACAAAAGCGAAAAACACTAGCGGTGCAGAAGGGATGCCACCGGAAGCAACCGGTGGACGAGTGTGCAGGCAGGTGTGGCTACTACTAGACAAAAATTTGCATAAAGCGAGCGTACAGCAGAGTCACCGGGCCACCGACTGTCAGCCGGTCGACGCTATGCGCGCGCTCCAGAGCCGCCGATTGGTGGAGATTGCGAAATCGCACTCGCCGACCCCTAAACGCTCACTGCATTGTGAGGCCATCAATTAGACTGATTAATTAATTAATTAGTTGGCTAATCTCATTTGCATACTACTTCAAAAAGCTATAGAAGAACGTACTTATCGGAGATCATACTGGAAGTAATGCTGGCTCCTAGTGACGACGGTTCGCTTTCGTCAGACGCACCATCCGAGTGTGTAGTCTGAAGCACAGACTGGTTGGTCTCGAGGCGAAAACTACCGTAGACAGCCGCTACCATTACTTTGCCGGTGGGCGGCTCCTTGTTGACGGGAATTCTCATTTTCACCATTTTTATTATCTTCTCTACCACTTCTTTCTCCTTTTCGTTCATGTCCACCAGGTCGGGGATGACGAACTTCGGTTCGGTGGGCGAGACCGGGGTTCTGGGCGTTTTGGTGTCCTTTTTGGCGTTCTTGCCGTATTTGAGACGCTCGCGCAGACGCAGGAACAGACGCACGCGCTCCACCTACAGTAGCACCGTTACTGTACAGATACTGTACGTACGATACCCTAATTTGCTCCAACCAACTACCCTAAATTGGAAACAGCACATGGGCCAGTATTTCGGCTGAGGGGCATACAAGGACCGGAAAAATCCGGATGGGGCCTGGAGACGGGAGGGGGAGGGGCATATAAGGGGTCGGAAAAATCCGGAGGGGTCTGGAGACAGGAGGGGGAGGGGCATACAAAGCCGGGGGGGGGTAGATGGCGGGTTGAGGGGATGGTATGCCAAAAAGTCCGATTTTTTTACTAAAATCAAGGTTTTAGGCTTATTTTTCGCTAAAATAGGTCAAAATAATCTGTTCCGAGCTAATTTACCCCTAATCTAGGCATACATTCATCATAACTTTCCATAGAAAATTCTTCCTACAAATTCCTGAGGGGAGCAGGTCATAGCCTGAGGGGGTTAAGCCGTCAGCCTCCGTTAGCCCACGTCTGGTTCATACATGGGCCGGAAAAATCAGGAGGTGGCCTCTGAGAGTGGGTCGGGGAGGGGGGTATGGCCGGCGAGGGGCATACCCCTTACCCGGCCATGTATGGTGTGGTTGCATACAAAACAGCAAGTACCTGTTGCAGTCGGGTCAACTTCTCCAGTTCCCACTGGTGGTCGAAGATGAGGGAGTCGCCTCTGGGTCTCCAGGTGCCCAGGTTCTCCTCCCCTCGCACGTAGGTCGACGACGTGTCCAGCACGCGTCGCTGTCTGCGCTGCATGCCTGCAAGAGGTCACCAATCAATCACAACTGCATGACAAGTGTAGAGTGCTAATAATAGCAGCACAGGTGCCACAGGAGAGCGAACTGAGGCAGTGACGAAACAGAATACAGCCAATACCTGGACTAGTACCTGAGTCTACCGATTCCTTCAGAATCAACTCGTAGACGCCTGGAACACGGTTGTTCTCCGGCGACCGCGATATGCCGCCCCACAGACTGCGCAACGATCTGCAAATCACCGCATCTTATTATTTGTAGATACTTGACAGAACTGTACAGTGTGAACTGATTGAAAATATCTGTTTCCTATTGGATCAGTGGTACCTGCTGGCAGCGGAGATCTTGCTGTCTCTGGAGTAGACGATGGTGCAGAGATCCTTGGTGATCACGGCCGGCTGGCAGCAGTTGTCCACTTCCATGTAGGCAGAGAGAGTCATGTAGACCTGCTCTCCATATGGAGTCACCCGGTTCAACAATGGAGAGTTGTGCAGTGAACTGTCCCAGGCGGCTTCGAATTGGAAAAACACCCTTAACAAACACAACTATCCATTATTGCTAAATATGGTTCATACATGGGCCGGAAACATCCGGAGGGGGGTAGGGGGTTGAGACCTCGGGGGGGGGGGCGAAAAAAGGCCAAAAAACGCCTATTTTGCCTTAAATAAGCGAAATTTTCCTCCCTCCGGGAGGGGGGGGTGGCCGGCCGAGGGGGGTCTTGCCGGCCGAGGGGGAGGGGTATACCCCCTTACCCCCGGCCCATGTATGATATGGTTACGTCTTTCTAAATCACCCTGGTCCTTTTGGAACAGCCAGCAGCTAAGAAATTACTAACTTTAAGCAAAGAACAATTGTTGGCCTTGTGCTTACTTGTGTTGTTATGAGTCATATGCGAACTTACTCGTGTTGTTATATGAGCCTTGTGCGAACTTACTTGTGTTGTTGTATGAGTCTTATGCGAACTTACTTGTGTTGTTATATGAGTCATATACAAACTTACTCGTGTTGTTATATGAGTCTTATGCGAACTTACTTGTGTTGTTATATCAGTCTTATGCGAACTTACTTGTGTTGTTATATCAGTCTTATGCGAAAAGATGTCTGTTTAGAAAGCAGACGAACAAAGATTAGAGTTCATCTAAAGGTAATACAACCAGACACTTAACTCTATATAATACGTGATGAACCGGTGTACCACATTAGTTACCTAGGGTCATACATGTAACAGCTGCGGGCCGACCTGCGGTGACGGGGAGGGGGATTTCCTCAGGTGGGGGGTCGAGGGGGTTTCGCTCAGAGGGGGGTCCCAAATTTCAAAAAGCTCCAAAACGCCTGGAAATGCCTTTTTAGCACGTTTTTTTCGTAAGGACGCTAAAAATCGCTATTTTAAGCTGCCAAATAGCGCTTTCGAGCTAAAAACAAGCAAAAAATGACAAAAATGGCTTCCAAAAACACCGATTTCTCTTAAATATCAGCAGTGCAAACGCCAAATTCGGTTTTCAAAGGCTTTTCAAGCGAATTTTACGCTAAAAATTAGTGTTTTCTGAGCCAGTTTGTTAGTACTGGGAGCCGCTACTAGTACTTGTATTTTTGGGTTGAGGGGGGTCCCTTAACCTGTCTCGGGGGTGGGGGTTTGGCCTTTCCAGCAGGGGGGGTAACCCCCAAACCCCCCCTAGTACATGTATGCCTAGGGTCGAGCATCATATGGTACGTCCACGTTCATGGTGATATGGTACACTTCCGCTAGGCATCGGTACCATGTATGCTACGATACCGTCATACCATGAAACAGGGGGTCCAGGCTGCCACGAACCCGACTTAGGCCACACCTCGATCGGGAGACACCCCGCCGAGACGATTTTTCCGACCCGCTTCCAATTTTTCTGGCAAGTAATGTGAGCAATTTTTTTTCGATTTTTAAAAATTCCAGACACTAAAATTACCAAAAACCTCCTGTAAAAGAGCGCTTTTTAGCTGAATTTTAACCCAAATTAGCGATGTTTGTACGGATGGCGTTAAATGCCGTACTGTTAGAAAGACACAGTTCTCACCTGTCGTCCAAGGAAAACTCGAGGAAGTTGCCGGGAAAGAGACCCAAAGACAGAACGTCCAAATCTTCGCCGGTCCACTCTGGCCCCGTCCTAATTCGACCGATCACCAGCTCCTGACAGTCGCGCCATCTGAACCAACATAATTGCAACCTCCTCACAGTTTGAATTTAAATTAAAGACACTCTACTTGAGATCGTCGCCTCTCTCATGACAGATGGTGATCTTGATGCGTCGTTGGATTCCTTGATGCAGCAGGAAAATGCCGTGCGTCGGCAGGCCCTGAGAATGGTCGACAATGGCCGGGATGTACTCGCCGCTGGCCGCCAGCTCGCAGATCTCGAACCAGACCAGCAGATCGTACTTGGTCTTCACGTGGTTGGCGCTAAACAGCCGCTTAACTATTTATTGTTTGAGAATCCCGATCAGGGGATTCCGTACAAAAAATTGATAATAGCGAAACATTAATAGAAGTGTTCGCTGATTGGCCATAAAATGGGTATGACTATCCTTGTTTGTTTACTACTCAGATGAAACCTGACATGGACGAGTTTTCGTTAGTGCGTGCTGAATGAAGGAACGGATAAATTTAGTGTAAACCGAACGCACTGAACAAAATAGTACGTAAGGAAGTGTATTTGGACTAAATGCTTTGGACTATTCCTCGGTAGTAGAATTTCAAATCTTTAGGGAGCAGGGAGGGGCAGGCAGCTAATGGGGGTAAAGGAGATGGTAAGCAAAAAAGCTTTCTTTTTTTATCAAAATCATGGTTATATCGAATGAGAGAGGCCTAGGGGATCGCTTACAATTGGTATTCTGGGTTACCGGTACTTAGGGCAATGGCACCATATATGGTACCCCTACCTTCGCTTTGGTACCGGTACCAGATAGTACCACCACAGTTCAAATTTCGTACCATATGGTAGTAGGCCGCGAACATTAGGGTACCATTATATGGGGCCACTAAAACGTAGTGCCATATGGTGTCGGTACCATAAACGGCGTTAAGTGCCTAACTGTTATAATCGTCACTAACAACCAAAAACGGTTGAGCCCTTACTATCCAGCAATGAAACGCAAGTAGAACGGGTTTTCAAGGAAAAGAAATTGCAAGCTCAAAAGAGCAAATCTATTCACTCACTGGTTCGACTGCATGGCGTGCGATTTCTGACTCTTGACCGGGGTCGAAATAATCATGTTGGTCTGGATGCTGGGCGGAATACGACTGACCGGACTGTAAGAGAAAAATTTGCATATTACACACACCACCGTTGCATTTCGGCTGACCACTGGAGTGGCGGCGTTCCTCTGTCGATTTTATCGATTCCAGGCTGCGGTTGGAAATGTCCGAAGATTTCGAAGATAATAGGGTAGTGGTGCACGTAATGGAGAAAGGCCTTTGACATGACTATGGTCAGGTTTTGCACGTGATAAAACGACAATGGACCCTTGGCTGAGTTTTTGATCGGCTCCGTCGAAAAGGCTTCATCATGCCGGTGCAGAAAGCTGGAAGAGACGATATTTTGTTCCGTTCTATGCAAATTTCTGCACTACTACTGCAGAGCTCACTTGAACTGGCAGAAGACGTCTGCGTACTGCGTAGAGACGGACAACGCCTGCATTACGGTCACTTGGAAGCTGAATTCTAAATTCTCCTGCATGTGGCCGGGAAATTCCAGCGAAAAGTCCTCGAAACCGCGTTCTAAACTATTCGGTAAGTGGTGTTTCGGTGCTAATTAATTAATTAGGCACTTTTGTTTTCCTTCTGCGGCGCCTGTAGATTGGCGTTTCCGCCGCTCTCGCTCTCGCTGCTGATTCCTTCGATTATCCTCTCGTCGGGCGCATCGGCTATGCACGGACTGGACAGATCTTTCTTCATCTGTTTCTTCAGAAAGTCCTCCTCTCTGAAGTGCAGCTTGGCATTCTGTCGCACGCCGCCCTTGTTGCGAGCGTTCAGAGCTTCTGTGTCGTCTGAAACAGGTCAGA
This sequence comes from Sabatieria punctata, assembly GCA_030248155.1. Taxonomy (NCBI): domain Eukaryota; kingdom Metazoa; phylum Nematoda; class Chromadorea; order Araeolaimida; family Comesomatidae; genus Sabatieria; species Sabatieria punctata. The sequence continues at coordinate 15,899 of JASANB010006329.1, forward strand.
TACAGGGTGTCTCGATAATTTTGCTGTAATTCCCGCAAACCTTGCCCGGAACATAGGTGTCAAAATTCGTGCTATTTGCGTGTCAAAATTTCAAAAGACGCTCTCTCTCTATAGTAAATCGTGAACATCTGTTTTTGATTGAGCAGATCAGAAAAGAAACAGTTTTTCGGGATAATCCCCTTTTCCCCGAGACCGTGCCCATCTCAATGCATGAAAATTTTACACTTCTACACACGATTGCATTACGTATAGAAATGCATTTTCAGTTATCCTGCGGTACGATGCACCACCACACTTTAGCACAAGCTATCCCGAACTTTGACACTTATGTTGCAAGCTTTGCGGAATTTACAGGAAAAAGCAATGTGTCCATTTTTAGATGCAATATGGAAAGAGTAAAGACACCCGATTACAGGATGACCTGTTACAGTCTGGCACTTAACGCCGTTTATGTACTCTACCGACACCATATATGGTACCCCCACGTTCAGGGACTGTGGTGGTACCATATATGCTACATGGCCATGGGTGCCGGTACCATATATGGTACCACTACCATCTATGGTACGAAATCTGAACAGAGTGGTACCATATATGGTACCGGTACCGGTAAAGCGCGAAGGTAGGGGTACCATACATGGTGCCGGTACCATGGTACCATATAAGGTTCAATTCCTGAGGGGGCTTGTTGTTCAACTTCATTCTGTACCAGACAGAAGAGGACACGCATACTCATAAGAGCCCTTCAACGCGCTGCCGCTGGGGGCGGCAGGAGCGCCTGAGGGGGGGCTGAGGGGGTGGTACGCCAAAAACTCCGATTTTTGACTAAAATCTAGGTTTTTTGGCTTACTTTTCATTAAAATAAGCTAAAACAAGCTATTCTGAGCTCATTTACACCTAATCCAGGCATATTTTTATCATAATTTTCTATACAAAATTCTTCCAAAAAATTCCTCAGGGGGGTAGCGGTCGGTTGAGAGGGGGTAGGTCAGAGCCTGAGGGGGGCCAGGCCAACCCCCCTCAGCCCCCCTTTGCCCATGTCTGACCACCACAGACCTCAAACGTGGGGGTACCATATATGGTGTCGGTACCATAAACGGCGTTAAATGCCTGACTGTATTATGGTACCAATAAACGCCACGAACGTGGGGGTACCTATGGTGTCACTAGCCTAGGTACCGGTACCATATATGGTGTCGGTACCATAAACGGCGTTAAGTGCCAGACTGTGTTACATGTAGCAGAAAGGTGGATAATTAATTAAGCTACCTTTAGACACCGGTTGAATTCCGACCAGCAGATAACCTTTGACCTCTCCCTTTTCATTCACCACCGCCACTTTATGCACCAGGGGTACGTTGTGCAGCAAATTGGTCAGGTAAACAAAGGCCCTGCAGATTTGGTCTACATTCGCCTATCAGAAAAACTATTGAGAGTACCTTCCGATCATCCTGAACCAGGGAAACCGGTCATAAAACGGATCGGTGCCTAGTAACACGTCCATGGTCGGGTCGAGAGGGCTGCCGGGAGACAGGAGGTCGTGGTCGTTTTGGTACATCTCGCGCATCAGTTCCAGACGTTGTCTGAAAGTTAGAGATCGGGTGGACTTACTTGGAATTTCGGCTCACAATCACCCAAGCACAACAACTACCGACCACTAACTAACAACTACGAACACATTCAAATCAGCGAATTGAGCGAAACCATAAAGAGTCGTGCGCTTGAGCAGAGAAGAGAAGAGAAAAGGAGAGCAAGATCCGTGCCGCCGGCAGACGAGGACTGAGGAATGAAAGCCAAGCAATGACAGAGGACAGAGCTGTCGGGCAAAAAACAACCGATTTACATGAGTTGACGCTAGTTTTAGTTTCTGCCTCTTTTTCAGCGGTCGTTTCTTGCACTTTCGATTGTCAATTTTTGTCAAAAGGCATCAATCGAAACTGTAGTGTCAACTCATGTGCACTATAGCTACAGCTAGCCGCCTTTAGCTGAGCATGGTAGAAATGGCCAAAGGGTATTGTATTTATTACGGTTAATAGCAGATGATGTTTTCACTGAATCATAGAGTCTCTGTCAACTCCCCAATCCGGTTTTTCTGTGAAGAACTTTTCAGATTTTAAACACTTCAAAACTGTACTTGATACTTAAGCCCGGTTCACACTACGAAATAAGAAATAAGAAATAAGAAATAGTGGCCTTATTTCTTATTTCGCACCGGTTCACACATACGAAGTAAGAAATAAGAAATAAGAAATAGCCACGAAATAAGAGTTGCGCCGTGCTCAACTTCTTTCATCTGAAATAAGAGTTTTCTTTCACTTTAAGCGTATAGCATGTCATAACAAGGTCTGAAACGACTGTCTAAGGACGAAAAGTGGTCAGAAACCTATTAGCACTGCCTATACACGCACAAACCAAGGTTTTTTCAGCAGTTACCAGCTGTTTTTCATAGAAATGATGCCGTTGACTAGATTACTGGCAAGTTTCAAGGCATTTATGACCTGTTCACTGCTTTTCGGATTGGATATACCCGTTCTTGACTGTGCGACTTGCAGTTGACTGCCTGTGTTCAAAGAACGTACTAAAAATGCGATAAATGCGTACCATCATTTAAGTGTTTTTGGTGTTCCGCCGGTCTACTATGACCATAAATCGCTTAGTTTCCAAAAATTGCTAAGAATAAAAGATTTCTGACGCTTACTATACACTGCAGCTGATTTTTACTCTGCTGATTTCTTATTTCGTAGTGTGAACGCTCCGCTTATTTCTTATTTCTTATTGCAGACGCCTTATTTCTTATTTCTTACTTCTTATTTCGTAGTGTGAACCGGGCCTTA
>JASANB010006330.1:0-98292 GCA_030248155.1 Sabatieria punctata
TAGGTACACCCTTAGTTTTAGGTTAACTAAATATAGTTAAGCTATAGAAGTTCTGGCTTTAGTCTTCGATTCAGGCCTACTAGGCTCGTACATAGGTATAGTTTTAAGCAGAAATAGCCGCCTGAAATCGTTATTACGCATCATAGGGAGAATGGATGAACGGGTTTATCTAGAAAAAATAACAACACGTTTAAAACTGGGATGAAACGAAAAGGGAAACGTAGTGGGATTCGATTATCAATTTCGTCGTTGAGCGTGCCTACTATTCCATTTTTCGTTCAAACAGCAAAACTCATCGCGAAATACTTCTAAAACGAAGATGAATAATATTTGGTCTTAATGCAGACGAGGCTAAACCGCAAATTTAACAAATTCTTCTGGAAAAGTTGAAGACATATGTAGGCTCTAAATACAAAAACACCAGAGAAACTGCTAAAAATATCTCAATTACCGTACGAAAGTGGCCAAAATGTGCTAAACTACTTACTGCAAAAATATACTGAAAATTTTCAATAAAGTTACAGCCATACATGGGCCAGGGGGTAAGGGGGTTTACCCCCTCGCCTGCCCATACCCCCTTCCCCCGACCCCTCCCACAGGGAGACAATTTTCGCATATTTAAGTATTTAAGGCAATATACTGTAGGCGTTTTTTGCTTAAATACAAAAACCACCCTATCTTCAAACGGCCATAGGTCAAGTTCAGGAGTAGGTGGACAACTCCACCCATTCTTGCATTGAAGGGTATAATAAGCTAATATAACCCTGAAATTTTTAAGATGCCACTCCTTCCCTCATTCCGCAATAAATTTCGCCAAAATCGAAAAATTCGATCGAAAATAACTCAAAAACCAAAAACACCACAGAAAAACTAAAAGCACCATCAGATTTCCCGCAAAATGGCGAATATTTTGATATAAAATATAAATCCAAAACACCCAAAAAACATGTAAAAAACTCGAAAAACTGCAAAAAATACAAACTAGGACAATTCCGTCCCGCGAACAAAAAATTTTTCAGGTCCTCAGTTCAAAACCAATGAATGGATTTCCCTGAAAATTTCAGAAAACGTACAACCCAACAGCCTCTACAACTTCTGCAGAAACCAGCCAGATCGGTTCACACACGCTAATGTTACAGCTAGATAAAGTCGGAAAAAATACAAAACCACCCTATGTTCAAACAGCCATAGCTCATGTTCACGAGTAGGTGGACAACTCCACCAATTCTTGCATTGAAGACCATAACAACCTAATATAACCCTGAAATTTTCAAACATACCACTCTGTCCCTCGTTGCTCCATTAGTTGCGCAAAAACCGAAAAATTTCATCGAAAATAACTCAAAAACTAAAAACACTACACAAAAACTAAAAACACCACCAGATTTCCCCCAAAATGGCGAACATTTTGATATAAGACACGAACCCAAAAGACCTAAAGAAGCATGTAAAAAACTCGAAAAACTGCTAAAAAAAGTGACCCCGAGAATCACCCCCCTCACAAAAAATCTTTTTGAAGTCCTAAATCCAAAACGAATGACACGATTTTCCTGAAAATTTCACAAAAGATAGAGCCCAAAAAGTTATACAACTTCTGCAGAAACCAGCCAGATCCGTTCACAAACGCAAAAGTTACAGCTAAAAGAAACACCCAAAAATGACCCCTTTTTGGCACAAAATACGACAAAAATAAAAAACCTGAGCATAATAGAGGAAGCGCATTTTCCGCCCCACCACACGATGTCAAAGAATCTTTATAGACCGAAAATGACCAACAAACGCCCGTGAAGCGCAAACGCGCTTCCCCTGATTATTTTCGGAATCAGCAGCAAAAACTACATAAGAAAAACTGCTTTTTACCACGGTTTATGCTCATGCTAATGAGTAGTCCCACCCATGAAATACTATCAGTCACGACTTTAAATGGAGATTTCTCCCGATTCAGAGCGAATCTAGCTAAACTGAATGCATTTTCGATCTCAACACACAAAACTGCATCGAACGGTGTATTAACCACTAAGCTTTGCGGAAAAAGTTTTTTCGAACAGCTTTGAGATACCAAAACAACTCTCTCGGCACATTTTAGTGTGTTATTTTTGTTTGGCCAACTCATTCCTAACTTTTGTTAAAACATTAGCGACAATTATAAGCTCGGTCGGTTAAAAAACGGCACCAAAACAAAACATTTTTTGCGAGCCCGATATTTAAACTGACAAACCAACGTCTTACTGCCGCAATGGTTTTGCGATTGCATTCTGCAGCTGAGCTGATCTGAGGAGAACGAACAGCGAGCCCACATGTGCATGCCTTTCTCGCCACAAAAACAAACCATTACTTCTAAAAAATGATAAAAACTAAAACTTCGTACCACAATCTGCAGTAGAACTGACCGTTGATTGCCTTTCTTTCGCACTGTCATAGCAAGGCTAGTCATGACCAGACTACACCTCTGCCTGTTGGAGTGGACGTCCAGAGTCCAGACATGGGCTAGCATTTCGGCTGAGGGCGGGTAGAATTTTCAATTCCTGAGGGGGGGGTAGGAGCGCTTGAGACGGGGTTGAGGGGGTGGTAAGCCAAAAAGTCCGATTTTTGGCTAAAATTGTTTGATTGAATCAATTTTTTTGGGCTTATTTTTCATTAAAATAAGCTATTCTGAGCTCATTTACACCTAATCCAGACATATTTTTATCATAATTTTCTATACAAAATTCTTCCAAAAAATTCCTGAAGGGGGTAGCGGCCGGCTGAGGGGGTAGGTCGGAGCCTGAGAGGGGCCAACCCCCCCCCCTCTGCCCATGTCTGGACGTCACAACGGTCGCTATAAGCTAGACCGTTCAGCGATGCGCACGGAACCCAACCGAGCTTTCCGAACATACATGTGCATGGTCGGCGGCTCAGGGAGGGACGGCCAGGTCTCCGTGCGTAGTTGCCTGGATATAGGTGCAAATTTTCGGTGGGAAATTCAAATTTTGGCGGGAAATTTGAATTTTCGCCCAAAATTTTGGCGGGAAATTTGAATTTTGCCCAAAATTTTGGCTACAAATACGAAATTTTCTTTTAAAATTCATAAATTTTCGGTAAAAAACGAATTTTCGACAAAAAAATTGCCAAAAAACCACTTTTCTGATAGAAACATTGCCAAAAATCGAAAATTTTCAGGAAAATTTGAGAAAATTTCGGGTTTGGTGCGTAGTTGCCTGGAGGAAGGGTGCGTAGTTGCCAAAATTGATTTCTGTGGCTTAGAAACGCACCTGGAGGCTTTCTAGCAGCCTCTAGCAACGTTTGGTAGATTTTCATTTTCGTCCCCCCCCTGGGCACCCCCCATGCACATGTATGTTTCCGAATGCGTATAGAGCAAGCATGAGCAGCAACGCAAAATAATCAAACAGCACTGAGAACTGTGGTACCTGAAAAGAACAGAGCCCCGTAGACACTAAGTTTTATTGACCAGTTAGGTGACGACAATAAGTTCAATTCTTACAGAGCACACTAGAGGCCCAGTAGGAATGGGCGACAGACCACTCTAAACCAAAACCAGTAAAGCCAAGCGATGCACGTCCTCAAATCACTTTACATGTGTAGGCACTAAAACGCACCCAGCAGGACCAAGACGACACAGATATTCGACCATGAGCGGTATACGGTAGTTGTGTATAGAGCCAACACAAACAAACATTCAGGAGAGCAATAAATAGCTAAGATACAGAACTGAACGCAATATACATACATCAATGTGCTAGCGCTTCCCGCTGTCCGTTGACGGTCCGAGATTGCAGAACCCCGTCTTCCAACACCTCAACGGTCTCGCGTCCCGGTTCTTCCGTTCTAAACACATCAACTCAACACCCAAATAACAGCTGAACGACACCTCTTCGTCACCACTTTCTTGCCGTTCACCATTTTTGTGCTCGTAGACGTTTTTCGCACTGCCGCGTCGCCGCCCGGCTCGCCAGACGAGAACCGAATGGTCGACGAGAACCCGCTAGAAACGAATTGATGAAGAGAAAATTGAAGGTCAAACCTGCTCGCATACCTTTTACTTTCATCCAGATCGGCGAACGGGTCGAAATGAAAATGTGACCTGAAGAAAGCGTCATGGCTCTCGTAAGGAAACACCGTCTCTTTAGGCTCTAAAAGACCGATGCGATTGATACGACACAAAATAGAGTAACACAGAATTAATCAACTTACTTCTGGTCATGGGGCCAGCGAAGAAGTCTTCAAACGGGTCCGGAAAACTGAAGAAATCGTTGACAAACGGATCGCGCTTGAGAAAATCTTGGAACGGGTCTCGACCGCCGAAGAATTCCCGGAAGACGTCGAACGGAGATCGGAACTGGAAGTGTGAGAAACCCGGTCCGGAGAAGAAGTCCTGTCCTCCAAAGTCTGTCTGGTCCACATTAACACCGTTTTTGAGACCGTCAAATCCGTAACGATCGTACAACTGACGTTTGGAACCTGAAACAATGCCCACTCAGTTAGTCAGCGAACACAGCTAGCATGCATGATAAGACAGCTATGCAAAGGCTTAAAGCTATTTTAGTACTCTACCCGCTCCCTTTCTGCGGATGATTGTACCATGTTGCATGCATTGTATTCGTAGCTTACACTAAACGACAGTAGTCCTGTTTAAATTTGTTTTGAAAACATGATTATATTATCAATGGCATATACGTGCACGGGTAAGAGATGGTCCGGGGGAGGGGTACACCAACATTTATAAATTCCCCCAGAAAATTGAGATTAAGTACAAAAATCGCATCTCGAAACTAATCAACAACGCACAGACAGTGTGAGTTTACTCCTGAGCAGCCGACCATACACATGCATGTTATGTCTAAGGCGTGCTGTTTCAGCAGATTACTCACTAAAAGAGATTTGGCACAACATAGACGGGTTGCTGCCAGTTAGAATAACAAAGATCCTTTTAAAGCTGCTTGCAAAATACCCATGTTTCTAAATGTCAGCTAAGTGAAATGACGAACAAAAAATAAAAACTTCTACTAAAGCTTTGGACTTGTAAAGTATACTCTACTAAATCAGGGAGGCAACCTCGTCTAAACCGCTTCAATATTTCAGCAGTCAAGCCCAGTCAGCCGAACGGCTGGCCATCACGTAGACGTAGGTAAGTATTTTCTTCTTTTTTTCAACTCTTCGCAGCAACGCTTCGTCGCACGAAACCAAAGAAAACATGAAAACCAGATTGCCGCCGAGATTGTGTACGTAAACGACAGATAATGGCACTCAACAGGCCGGTCTGTCAGTTTACAGCAAGGAAATTTAAAACTTAATTCGATCTAACACCTACCATCCGAGAGCACCTCGTACGCTTCGGAGATTTTCTTGAACATTCGTTCGGCCTCTTCCTTGTTGTGTGGATTTTTGTCTGGGTGCCATTTCAACGCGAGACGACGATATCTAAAAAGTTCACGTATGTAGCTGGCAGCCAAGCAAACGTTTTTGTACCAACTCCACATTTTTCATACCAAAACGTGGCAGTACTTACTTTATCCTAACCGCACGGAGCGAGGCGAGCAACTATAAAAACTAACGACTCGTTTTTTTAGAAACGCCGCGCGCGTAGGGACCAGTCCGGGCAAAGTTGCTTTTTCAATGACAAACAACCAAGGTACCTTTAGATAAAAACTAAAATCTCAGCCGAACGAAACGTTGGCACGTAATGGCACGCAGTCCTAAGTGCACATAAATTCATCTTCTTTGGCGGCTCGAATAAAACAAAGCCACAACAATACACCTAGCACTCTCATTTATTTATTAAACGAGCTCAATACCAACTTACGCTTTCTTAATCTCTTGGTCTTCTGCAGTCTTGGCCACGTTCAGCACTTCATAGAAGCACGTCTGCGAGGCGTCGGTTCGCTGCTTGGCAGTCCTACGTGTTTGAGGTTGTGGCATAGCGCAAAGCTGAAAGTACTCGATCTTCAGCAGCTAAGGGAGCGCTCAAAAACTATTATGATTCAGCGGCGCCAGCTGCTGCCCAACGAAACATGATCATAGTCGATCAGCGCCCGGATAGAAAAAGAGAGAGTGAGCTCTGTTCGTATAGTACGCAGTGGAGGGCAGGCAAGAGTGGTGCTCAACAGCTAACGTGACTACTCCACTGAACGGTGCCGCCTAGCGAAGCCAAGCCAGGCAGTGCACTGGCCTCTCAGCCAACCGTCTGACACGAAGGTCAATCGGCACTACAGAGCAAGGCAAAAAAGCGAGAACTCACCTTGTATATATCGTTGCCTACAAGACAGGAATGTAGATCAGAGGCACAAGTGGGCAGTGATGGTCACAAATGCTTTGGATGAGTATCGACTGGCTTTGAGCAACGTCGGTCAGTCTAGAGCACTGTCGCTAGGCAGGCATTGGTACGGCCAGCCAGCCACACCACTCTCTGAAACGGTCGGTCTTACAGAGAGCACGGTCAGACAAATACGCGCCGGGAGAAAGGACAGCCGGGCAGGCTGTTGGTGGCTGTGTAACAGACAGACAAACGGACGGCTCGGAAACAGCTGATCGAGAAAACGTTCCAGTTGGCACGGCGAGCTTGGCACAAAAATTGGTCAAATTTGACGCAACACACTTAGGCCTAACATAACACCTCGTTGACCAATTTTGTGGACGCCTTTTTTGGTCGCAATCGACAAATTAGCACACGAAATTGCGACATGAATGAGCGCGCACTGGACCAGGAAGTAAGGTGACCGGGCCAACCGAACTTTCGATTCCTTCCTCTCCCCTTCAAAACCCCAATCGTCCAAACCGATTGCGTGAGGAGAATACGAAAAACGGGCGGCCCGTCTTTCATAACCAGAAGGACGGTGCGCTCGAGTGAAGTCCTGACACAAAGTCACTAATTTTCGTTGCCACCGGCTCTGGCGTAAACGAATGAAGAGTGAAGAAAATTAATTGACGTCGCAAAAGTGCCAAATGCCTTAAATCGATTTACAGCAAAAAACGCATCAACGAGTTACAACGCCTTTCCGACTGACAGTGCTGGACAGAAAGACGGATGATCAGTCTACTTTTTCAGCCATTCTCCGGCTACGAAAACAGACGTAAAAAGTCTAATCGCAACGCCAATCTGCACACAAATCAGACAGACAGACGGACGGACGGACAGTGAGAGCGGGTGAAACTTGCGACACGGCCACCAATGCCCGGCACGTGCCGTCGTCAAGCGCTGACCCAGAACAGAACGTCTTGAATAATCAAGAAACCGGCCGTTCATCGATAAAAATGAGTCTAGACCGCAATGGCGACGGTTTTTGCGTGCCTGGGGGACGACAACCTGATCTGCCAGAAGCAATGGCTATAAATCCTGGCCACGCCAACGGCCCAAAGACAATGGCCGATGACCTTTCTTCATTGCGTCAAATCGAATCAAAAAATTAACTGCAACCAGCCGACGAGGAGGCTGTTGTAGTGATCGACTCGACCGCACTGATGACCAACTGCAAACACCGCCGACCGGTCGCCATGCAGTGGAAGAGGAAGCGGACGCAGAGCAAAAAGCAGCAACGGCGAGCCTCAAGTAGACGGCTGGACTAAGCGGTGCGGTGCAGACGGCGCGTCACGCTCACCGCTGCCACTCAATCCAGTTTCTTTTGCACACACTCGCCACGGATATCGAGCCGAGCAAAAAAAAGTCCAAGGTCGTCTTGCAAATCCCTCTGTCCGGGTGACGGATGGGGTGGAACGCAAAAAATCCGGTCCTACCCGCAGACCGAGCCCACAAAACAAAAGGCACTTTATGAAAAAGTGGAAGTGCGCCAAAGACGGCCTTACGCAAAAGAAGAACGACCAAATAAATTAGACGCCAAGCCCTCGAACTGTCAAGCGTCACTGATAAACTCTCACGCATTGCGAACGTACGAGATAACTAAAGCAAACACTTTTATCAGTCAAACCAATTCACGCCCACTTCACAACCAGCTACAGGAAGTTTAGACCATTATTACATGACGGAGAAAAGGCTATAAACTTAACTTTATCAACACGAACATAAGGTTGTCAGAACAAACAGTCCAACCAATCACTTGGTCGGACAAAAAGAGGTACCTAGGCAGGGCCGATTGACCGACTACTCACCCACCCAGTTTTTCAACTTAACTTTATCAACTTTAACTTATCTTTACAGAAAGCATCGAAGTCAGTTTTGTTGTCAAATACACTTGTCCACTGCCAATCACAGCGACAGAACCTGAGTCAGAAAATCTTTTCTACGCTCTTTTATTTCAAGAATGATTTATTTGCCATTGTATATGCCTAACCTACTACATAAACGAATCTATTTGTCGAATCCAGTTCTATTATTATTTGCGTGTTTGCTCACAGTCACAGCGCGTTCAATAGACTATACGTACGCCAACCGAACACGGAAAAGTGCTTTCTCATTCAAAACTTTTAGAATACATCTTCCCAACAGATTCGCAAACTGAACCGAATTATTATAATAAGGCTTTATCTAACCTGAGTTTTTTGCCAACCGATTTTTGGTGTTATTGGAATTGACTGGCACTGCCAACCCATTACCTAGGTGGCGAAGTGTCCGGCATAAAACCACTCACCACAACACCACAAGATCTTAAAAACAAGACCCTACGTGAATAAAAAGAAAGGTGAAAAGTTAGGCATGTGCAATGGCGTAGCTGAAAGGGAATCGAACCGCACGTTTGATTAATAATACACAAGACAAGCAAGCCTACCTGCGCACTTAAAATAATGCAAGAGAAATTAAAGCAAGTAGGCAGCCTATTAATAATAATAATTAACACTAAAAATTTTTCTTCGCCAGCTCAACTGGTAGCTAGCTTAGGTATACTAGAGGCATGCATGGCATATGAGCATAAAAAAGCTCAGATATCAAGTGACAGGAAATCGATACCAAAGCCTGAGTCTAAAAAATGAGCGACAGTTCCCTATCTTAACAACGAAATAAATGGGTCAAGTCAATGAAATGAGCAAGCAAGTTCCCTATCTAACAACGAACGATATGGGCAAATGAATTCAAGCTAGGCAGCTTCGCTATTCTACCTACTGCATATGCAGGTAAATTGCAGTTGTTGTAGGCCTATATTAAGACTACCTCCTGCTGTCCTTCTGCCAGCCACTGACGGCAGACAACCAAAAAATTGCGTTTTTTCTTTTGACGGTCTACACTTTCTTCTCTGCCACAATACGCAACACTTGTACCAAAGCGAAATTTAGGGAGTATAGCAGCCTTCGTTTAAATGCTCCAGAATCTCAAACACACGGCATTTAGCAAAACAACCGGCAATTATTATTGTCTGCTAGCTAATTATGTCAATGATCACTTTTCTCTTTTTCTTTTACTTTTTCTTGTTTATGCAAACCGGAAATGGTAGCGCTGAAATATTACGGTACTTTTTGTGCTTGGATTACGGTGTTTATGAGGTTTTGAGTGCAGTGTGGCGTAGGGAGGGTGTTGTCTGCGGTCTAGCAGCGGTGAATATAAATTCAAATCTTATTACCTACCTACCACCTAGGAGCACAACAGGTGTTTGAAATTTGCAGAGAAACCTGAGCCATCTGCCCAACGGATGCCAGTTTGTCATGAAACTAGTCGTTTGATGGCATCAACGATGCTTTGATAAAATTTCAATTTTGAACGGAAGCCAAAAACTGCAAATCTCAAATCGTACCTGTTCAAAAGCCGTAAAAAGACGGTTAGCTGCAACAACACCATTAACGCAACGTTCATCTATGAAATTGATCTACAATACGTAACATAATACAATCTCTGCAAAGTATTTTACTACAAGACATTTATTTCTACCGCATCCTAACAGGTCTAGGCCGGAAAAGGTAATCGGGCACATACATGAGCCGAAAAAACCGGTAGGCGGGACCTGAGGTCGTTTCAGGGGTTTAGGCCGATTTCCCGAAAAATGGCCAAAAATCGTTGCAAAATCGGTAATTTCCTATTAGGTCGGGGGGGGGGGCCTGGCCCTGGGTGGCCGAGGGACGGGGGCCTTGGCTGTCGAGGGGAGGGCCCATATAGTAGAGGCTTACACGTGGTGCCAGGGGCCAGATTTTAGGGTTCCGGAACACTCATTTTGGGTTTCTGAAACACTAATAGGGTTCCGGAACCCTAATTTGGGTTTCAGAAACCCAAAACAGGGTTCCGGAACCCTATTTAAGGCTTTTGAAACCCTAATTTAGGGTTCCGGAACCCTATTTAGGGCTTTTGAAACGTTAATTTAGGGTTCCGGAACCCTATTTAGGGTTTTTGAAACCCTACATAAATAGGTTTCCGGAACCCTCATTTTGGGTTTCTGAAACCCTAAATAGGGTTGCGGAACCCTAATTCGGGTTTCAGAAACTCAAAACAAAAGCCCTAAATAGGGTTCCGGAACCCAAAATTAGGGTTTCAAAAGCCAAAACAGGGTTCCGGAACCATTTTTAGGGCTTTTGAAACCCTCATTTAGGGTTCTGGAACCCTATTTAGGGCTTTTGAAACCCAAATTAGGGTTCCGGAACCCTAATTTGTGTTTCTGGAACCCAAAATAGGGTTCCGGAACCCTAGTTTCGGTTTCAGAAACACAAAACAGGGTTGAACCCTATTTAGGGCTTTTGAAATCCAAATTAGGGTTCCGGAACACTCATTGTGTAGGAGAGAGAAAGGAGTACGTAGTTAAGTAGTAGGAGCAGCTAAGCTTTTGGATTTCTAAGGTAATACGTCGCCTTCCTAAAGTACCTATTCTGCTTGTTCTTTTGCATTTTTTATGTTCGCTATCTTCGTCGTTTAAGTTTTTCCTCCGAAAAAACGATGGCGGAGCAGCTATTCTTAATTTCATGGAGACCAGCCCGGAGCGTGTTTTATACGGTAGCTCATGCTCTGTTAATTTGAAATGGATTTGGATTCAAACAACGCTCTTTTCAGAGATTACAAACGTAAGCAGAATACGCTTTTAGCTTCTAAAATTTTAGCTCATCTCTAACCTATTTGATTTTGTGGTGCCTATATTTACATAATCGCTAGTCAGTGATTTTGTGATTTCTATGTAAATATAGAGTGTTTGCAATTCAAATCACTCCGAAGTCTACCAGGCTACAGTATGTACTGTATGTCTCATTACAGATGCAAGTAGTGATGTACTGTTTGATCGCTGTCACACTAGTGCTCACAGTTGCTCCAAGTAGAGCAGGAATAAGCCGAATAACAACTAAACAGGAAGCATGGTTGAGGAATAACTGTGGATATGCTTCAGTGCCTACTACTGTATAATATCACTAGGGTTCTAGGGGAATTCCAGTTCTGTTGCCGGATCGGGCTGATCTGGACTGGTGCCAGATCTTGGGTGATCCAGTCGAGTTTACCGGGTTTTTCGTTTCTTTACAGAATGCATTTAATGTTGATCAAATAAGCTGTGATTTGTAAGATATGTGGTAAAATCGTGGGAATTTTGAGTGTTAAGTTTGTTAGAATGGGCAGGCCAGAAGAGAAGGCTAGTCTCTAGCCAGTGTCCAACGAAGGCTAGAAAATTTTTAACAATTACCTTTCAGAAACGCATTTTAAATACATTCTCTGAGGATAAATTAACAGTTTAATTTATAATTGTCATTGCCAACCGAAATCAGGCAGCCATCAGGCAGACATGTAAAGTGGGGGGTCGGCGGAATCGGCCGCCATGGTGTCCGTTGGACATCCCTATGACCCCAAAGTAAAACCCTAAAACAGTTCCGTCCAACTGCCTCTGGGTAGCCAGCAATGGCCATCGGCGGTTCTCTCTGATCCGCCCATTTTCCATAGTAAAACTCGAAAACACACCAAACAAAAATGCATGTTTCTCCGGGGGGCTACCTCGCTCAGGCGCGTGCTATGCAGCGTTCGAAAGTCCACATCATGAGCTTTCAGAATCTGTAATAAAATTTGTGGCGATTTTTGATATTTCAAAAATAATCCATCCCGAAATATGGACTGATCACGATTTCGTCAGATTTCATGGAAATGAGAGTTTTTCAGGGGGGCTACCTTGCTCAGACACATGCTATGCAGCGTTTGAAAGCCCACATCATGAGCTTTCAGAATCTGTAATAATATTTGTGGCGATTTTTGATATTTCAAAAATAATCGATCCCGAAATATCGATTGATCACGATTTGGCAGTTTTCATTGAAATTATAGTTTCTCTGGGGGGCTACCTCACTCAGACGCGTGCTATGCAGCGTTGGAAAGCCCAGATAATGATCTTTCAGAATCTGTAATAAAATTTGTGGCGATTTTTGTTATTTCAAAAATAATTGATCCCGAAATATCGATTGATCACGATTTTGTCAGTTTTCACTGAAATGATTGTTTCTCTGGGGGCTACCTTGCTCAGACATGTGCTATGCAGCGTTGGAAAGCCCACATCATGAGCTTTCAGAATCTGTAATAAAATTTGTGGCAATTTTTGTTATTTCAAAAATAATCGATCCCGAAATAACGACTGATCACGACTTCGTCAGTTTTTATGAAAATGAGAGTTTCTCTGGGGGGCTACCGCGCTCAGACATGTGCTATGCAGCGTTTGAAAGCCCACATCATGGGCTTTCAGAATCTGTAATAAAATTTATGGCGATTTTTGTTCGTTCAAAAATAATCGATCCCGAAGTATTGATTGATCACGATTTTATCAGTTTTCAGCATCTGACTAAAGTAGCTAAAAAAGAAAATGGGATGACCAAATTGAGGTTTTCTGGTAGGCCAAATTCATTGGCGATGCCCATTTACAGCTAGGATCACGATACTTGATCGATTATCGATTTTTTGCTGTGCAGATGACCCAACTACACAGGCTATGATGTTAGTGGTTTTTGGGCATGCCGATTTCAACCACGATGCTGGTTTAGAGCTATCGTCGAGTTTTAATTCAATAATCGATTTCGATTGATTATCGATTTTTGTTGTGCAACTAAACAGGCCACAAACCTTGGATGTTAGTGGTTTTAGGGCATGCCGATTTCAACATATAAACATCTCTAAACCAACATCGTGGTTGAAATCGGCATGCCCAAAAACCACTAACATCAGTGTAGTTGGGTCATCTGCTCAGCAAAAAATCGATAATCGATCAAGTATCGTGATCATAGCTGTAAATGGGCGTCGCCAATGAATTTGGCGTACCAGAAAACCTCAATTTGGTCATCCCATTTTCTTTTTTAGCTACTTTAATCAGATGCTGTAAACTAATAAAACCGTGATCAATCGATACTTCGGGATCGATTATTTTTGAAATAACAAAAATCGCCACAAATTTTATTACAGATTCTGAAACCTCATGATGTGGGCTTTCAAACGCTGCATAGCACATGTCTGAGCGAGGTAGCCCCCCAGAGAAACTCTCATTTCCGTAAAAACTGACGAAATCGCGATCAGTCGATATTTCGGGATCGATTATTTTTGAAATAACAAAAATCGCCACAAATTTTATTACATATTCTGAAACCTCATGATGTGGGCTTTCAAACGCTGCATAGCACATGTCGGAGTGAGGTAGCCCCCCAGAGAAACTCTCATTTCCGTAAAAACTGACGAAATCATGATCAGTCGATATTTCGGGATCGATTATTTTTGAAATAACAAAAATCGCCACAAATTTTATTACGGATTCTGAAAGCTCATGATGTGGGCTTTCAAACGCAGCACAGCACATGTTAGAGCGAGGTAGCCCCCCAGAGAAACTCTCATTTCCGTAAAAACTGACCAAATCGATCAGTCGATATTTCGGGATCAATTATTTTTGAAATATCAAAAATCGCCACAAATTTTATTACAGATTCTGAAAGCTCATGATGTGGGCTTTCAAACGCTGCATAGCACATGTCTGAGCGAGGTAGCCCCCCAGAGAAACTCTCATTTCCGTAAAAACTGGCGAAACCGTGATCAGTCCATATTTCGGGATGGATTATTTTTGAAATAACAAAAATCGCCACAAATTTTATTACAGATTCTGAAAGCTCATGATGTGAACTTTCGAATGCTGCATAGCACGTTTCTGGGCGAGGTAGCCTCCCAGAGAAACATTCATTTTTGTTTGGTGTGTTTTCGAGTTTTACTATGGAAAATGGTGGGATCGGAGAGAACCATGGATGCCCATTTCTGGCTACCCAGAGGGAGTTGGGAGGAACTGTTTTAGGGTTTTACTTTGGGGTCATAGGGATGTCCAACGCACACCATGCCGGCCGATTCCGCCGACCCCCCACTTTACATGTCTGCCCGATCTCGGTTGGCAATGACAAATAAACACACAAACTGTTGACACTTATGGAACTTCACTTTTAGTTAAAGCTGCCAAACTGAGGCAGACCCGGCCGGCCAAGCCCAGCTCGAACTTACTTTCGACACAGCCCGGCCCGCGCCGGCACAGTTGGTGTAGTGGTTTAGGCCGCAACGCAAAGCCACTGTGCGTGACGTCGTGCGTTCATCCTCTCGGCGCGGCAAGTTTCTTGCCGCAAAGAGTTGGTCTTCGGCTTCGGCACAAAGCCTCACCCAGACCACCGAAAGCTGGTTACAGGGAGTAGGTAAATGGGAACCGACTGGATCTGCCGTTGCACCGAAAGCCGATCCCCAAAGCATGCTTGTGTTGGAGTGGAGGAAAAGAAGATCAACGACGTCAGGAGCTGTCTGAGAGACCAGCAATAAGGCCTATACCGGTTTAGTGCTGACGCCAGGCGGCGGTTGGGAGCTGACAGCACCATGATGTCACCACGCCAGGCGCTCTCTTAGTTACTGGCACCCAACAGCATGGCTAGGAGTGGCTTGGCAGTGAAATAAGGGCACAGCGTCCGAGATGACGATATCAGGGGTCGCGAAATGGACCGTACAGGTCTGATTGTAGGGCTGTACATCGTACGGCCTTCCCCCGCCACATCGGATCGGATCTGATCGGCCCGGCCCGCCCTTTGCTCATCACTACATTAGACTGTACCGTTTCAGACATTCAAGGTTCCGCATGGCAGCAAGGCTACGCGAGGTCAATTTCCATGGTCTATTCTAATCTGCGTTTGGATAGATGTGAAGAAGCTAGATAAAACAGTAGGTTCCTATTCCTACAATTTTCACAGGTCTGTCTGCCGGTTGTTGGCTACCCATAAAACCGCACTACCCAGCTGAACCGAGTTAAGGCATGTTCATATTCATGCTGAGAAATACCGGCGCGCCAACATATTTAGAATATGAATGCACTAAAACGTCACAGCGACATCTTGCACCTAGACAGGGGCACGTAAATTAATTTCCGTTTCCATCTCTATAATGCACTGTACTATTGGCATTGGCTCCACTGCTACTGTAGTCGGTGCTCATAGAGAGGGGCACGTAAATCAATTTCCGTTCCCATCTCTACTTGCACCGCATCAGAAGTGAACATGCCATGCTAGAGATGTGCACGGGCACCTTTTTTCTGGCCCGGCCCGGTGGGCCGATCAGGTGAGGCATGCCCGCCGGGCATAAAAATCGGGCCTGGCTGTCCCGGGGGGCTTGAAAATGGTGCCCGGCCTGTTAATTTTGCTTTGTCTTACTAAATTTTTGAAAATTTGGTATGAATTTTTAAATTAAAAGCTAAATTTAATGTTAAGTTTTGTAAATTGGCATTTTGAAACAGCAAGCATTTCTACAAAGTGTCTCAAAAAATGGACACATTTTTTATTGCCATTTCCGCAAATTTTGACCAAATAGGCTGAAAGTTGGAACATATGTAGGTGCCAAAATTCGGGAAATTTTATGTGTTAAAGTTTGGTGCACCAGACTTGACAAAGTCTTAGAAATTCCAAAAGAATTCCCTGTGTAAAATTTAATTGAATTCCATGCACAAAGTGGACTAAATGTGAAACACTTACTAGTGTGCGACACCCTGAACTTCAGAGTAAGCGAAAAGAGTATTGCTGTACCGGCAGTCTGGTCACTCAGAAGCACGTTTTAACTGCAGCTCACTGCTTCTATGATGAAAAAGAAGTTACTGCCAACAAAACAATGTACGTAAATAAATACGGTTTTTGTTCAAAATACACCTACCAAATTTGCCTTTAGACTATACAAGCCAAATTTACAAGGAAAGACGACAGTGCGTGGCGGTGACGTAAGGATCAGTCGGTTACATCGCTTCAAGTCGGTTGGTCGTTATCTGTCACGGGCCTTTAGTCCTCGTCCTCGTCACGGCTACTCCGACTATGCAATTGTTGAAATTAAACCCATTCCAGAATCCCAAATGAACAAGTCAGCGCTGCTGCCGATCTGTTTGTTTGAGAATATTGCGTTCAGCAACAGCAAAAAGTTCCTAATAGCTGGTTTTGGTCTTAATTGTAAGAGGCTTTCACTAGCATTTTTTAACATAATTGTCTGTCTGTCTGTCTGTTTCAGCTCGAGGTCATGAACCAGAAACGCTGCGTTACAGAGGTGTCCGCCGTAGAAAATGTCCATCCTTTGTACCATCCAAATCCAATAGTCGGTGTTATGGGCGAAAAGCAACTTCATTTGTGCGTATTCACAATGTTGATTTCTGCAGTTAATTGCAACGGCTCATCGTACACCCCTACCCCCGGTGGAGTAGCGATCGACCGGATTTCCGGTTTCGGTTCCGGGCTGAGGGTGAACCCGAACTTTGGTTTTTCGCGCTTTTTTTTAAGCAAACCTGCTAAATTCCATGCCATAACGCTAAACACTATTAATAAATCACCTATGTCAGCCAAAACGTTGTACTTTGTTAGGGCGGTTGTGTTAAAAACGTCGAAAAACGAGTGGAGGGGTGGGGGTCCAAAATTTTGAACGTCGTAGCTTATGGACGGTCCCTAGCAATAATTTGGAAGTTGTCTTTTCCTTTACTGCAGAAAAAAACGATGGTCAGGAAATTTCTGACTTTTTTGAGAGAGCAGCAAAACCAACTTACTCAAATTGGATGCGTAAAATTTTAACAGACACACATTCCCCACATTTTAGCAGACATTCTGCAAATTTTAGGTTATTTAGTTAAGATCAAGGGGGTCGGTCGCACGAAGGACTTTTTCAATATACAGTGTATGATGGGCGCCACTTCGTCAAGCGCTTATAACTTTTGAAGGAAAAGGGGCACAGAAATCGGCCTCCCTCCATTCGACGTGGTTTGCGGCGAGCTTTCAAATCCAACAACTCCAGCCTTTCTATATCTATGGATTGACGCGAAATACAAATTTTTCTGCCTTAGAAAAGTAGCGCCGATGCAACACCTGACAAACGTGTGCACCGTTCCTGGCCCTTCAAGCTAGAGGGCCAGCTAATGGCGCATTGTGCAGATAATTGCGTGGGCAATCCAGCCGTGCAAGCCGCATTGTACTGCGGGCTCATACAGTCAGGCACTTAACGCCGTTTATGGTACCGACACCATATAAGGTGCCGGTACCATATATGGTGCCGGCACCTTATATGGTACCCCTACCTTCGAGCACTGTGGTGGTACCATATATGGTACACCTACTACCTTGAGGCCAATTTCGCACTTGATTTTCTGTCATTAAACTCAATTTTCTTGTAAACGCAAGCTGATAGGCAAACGTTCCACTAACCAAAATGTAGAGCAATGATAACTGTACGAAATTCTGCAAAAGAATATGCCACTATAGGGGTTGCAAAAGAGTTACAGCGCCAAAAGTGGCTGAAGAGTATTTTAAGAACCCGAATTTTAAATGAAAGAAAGGTGAAAAAGTTAGGCATGGGCATGGGTGGTGGGTACATGCATTCGATCAGCCGAATCTGTTTTTTTCGTAAGACAATGTAAGAGGCCAACCATAAACTACAAAGCTCAGAGAAGGGTTGGGAAGTTGGTTGAGCGCCGGAAAAGATCGCAGGGTTGTGAGTTGGAATCGAAAAGAAATCATCTCCAAAAACGTGGCGAAAGTGCGAAATTGGCCTCAAGAAGGTAGGGGTACCATATATGGTACCACCACAGTGCTCGAAGGTAGGGGTACCATATATGGTACCACCACAGTCCCCGATCGTGGTGGTACCATATATGGTACCGGCACTAAATATGGTACCTCTTCGAATAAGTGGAGTGGTGGTACCAAATATGGTTCCACCACAGGCCCCGAACGTGGTGGTACCATATATGGTACCACTACCCTCGGTACCGGTACCATATATGGTACCGGCACCTTATATGGTGTCGGTACCATAAACGGCGTTAAGTGCCTGACTGTCATAGGCCAGAGCGGCGACCATTCAAAAATTGGGTCGAAAATGGTGCATTTCTGACAGATTTTTCGACAGGTTTTGACGCGACAGCTTTCGATTTCGACAGGTTTTGACACGATAAGAAGTGCGGTCCAATGTTACCGCATCCGGGGCATCTCTGCATACCCTTCGGGGTCAATGTAGAGTGGACTATAATAAATACAGCCCCAGACCCTGGCTAGTCCCCAAATGGTAACACCTTTTCCGGCTATGTTAGCTAGCTGTGTTGCAGTAAGTTGCTGTGTTTGTTGGCTTCGGACTCAAGCCTCTGTTTTCACGTCTGCCTCCTGGATTCCCGCTGGAAATCAGTTGGAACTGGAACTGAATCTAGCATCGAAGATGGGTCGGCCGCCTGATTTTTGAAGCTTAAGAGGAAGAAGCCGTCAATTGTTCATGGGTAGATACAACAACATACTACAACAACGGCAAGAAGTAATCGAAAAATCCAGATGCGCGAGGCGCACCTCACACAGTGACCGTAACCTACGTATAGTGTTGCACACCGTCGAATGCGCATGGACGTGGGCAAAAGTGTGGATGGCACAGCCATTGCCCTATGTGCTCACACAAAACAGTTATGTGTCGAAAACCCAGTAAAATCGATGATAAAAACCGGACAAAATGCAAAAGACCTCAGAAGAAAATTTTATGCTGGGAGCTCGTGCACTATGCCGATCGAAAGCTCTCAGTCCGCTCTACAAGTCGCATTCAAGACATGTTGAAAGGGCGGCAGGCGTCAAAACCAGTCGAGGTGCGCCTCGCTGAAATGTTCCACCCGTCTGGATTTTTCGATTACTTCTTGTCGTGTCAAAACCTGTCGAAATCGAAAGCTGTCGCGTCAAAACCTGTCGAAAAATCGGTCAGAAAATGCACCATTTTCGACCCAATTTTTGAATGGTCGCCGCTCTGGCCCTGGCCTATGAGCCCGCAGTACAATGCGGCTTGCACGGCTGGATTGCCCACGCAATTATCTGCACAATGCGTCATTAGCTGGCCCTCTAGCTTGAAGAGCCAGGAACGGTGCGCACGTTTGTCAGGTGTTGCATCGGCGCTACTTTTCTAAGGCAGAAAAATTTGAATTTCGCGCCAATCCATAGATATAGAAAGGCTGGAGTTGTTGGTTTTGAAAGATCGCCGCAAACCACGTCGAATGGAGGAAGGCCGATTTCTGTGCCGCTTTTTCTTCAAAAGTTATAAGCGCTTGACGAAGTGGCGCCCATCATATTTTGGAAAAGTCCTTCGTGCGACCTCCTGGTTAAGATTTACGGAAATGACAACAAAAAGAAAAGTTTTTTCATTTTTATCCACTATCTTTAGGTTAAGAAACTACCCATCCCAATTTAAGATAATCTTTACTTTCTCAGGATTGGGTCAAGCCTGGCCTGGTGCATGCACCAACCTTCAGTATTAAAAATTCTCAGGATTTTACCACATATCTTCCAAAGTTCAGCTTACTGTATTTAGTCAACATTTGAGTGCATCTATAAACAAACGAAAAATCTGGTAAACCGGACAGATCAGCCCGATCCGGTTAGCGCCCGGATCAGCGCGATTCGGGTCAGGCCCCAGTTGGGGGTGTGAGCCCAATTTCTAGGGAGAGGGTTAGGAACTAAAGAACGCTTAACATACATTTTGTGAGAAAGTCAGCTTGGCTATAAGGGAAGGTGTTCAAGCAACTTTTTACCCGATCCGGTTGGTGTCCAAATATCTTAAAATATATACCAAACGAACACCAACGGTGCATGTTCGAACATCGGGGACCCCCTAGAACCTGAGCTGTACCCCCTCAAAGCTGGGTCACCAACCACTTTTCGGGCCATTTTTCGACTTTTACTCAAACGATCACCATTCACTTGTTTCCTAACTTACAGTTTCTATTAACACACACTGTTTTGTAGCTATTTCGATGGGCTTTCATTTTCTGATACTCGCGTTCCATATCATACCCGGTTAGCGAGATATTCTCCAAAAACTACGAAATTTTCGGTAATTACAACATCATTTTTTCCCAGAAAATCGTCATAACTTGTCTCATACTGTAGATGCGGCGTCCGGCTAATTCTGCCAGAACAGATGCAGCACTGATGGCAAAACAAAATTAACATGTTTCGGATGCAACTTCCAAGGGTCAGCCCCCCTGTTTGGCGATTTGAAGACAGTCGTCAAAAATTTTTTTGCTGGAAATTATTAACAAACCAGTTATTCTTATGCAATTTTACTCGCTGATTACGAATCTGAACACGGTTTGTCTATATTCGGCCGGGTTCACGAGTTATTCGCGTCCAAAATGAGCTTCATTACATTTGGCTTGCCAACTGCTGTTTATATTGAAAGCGGCTAACATGCTCAGCGGCAAAGCTATTAGATGCAGTTTTAACCGCTGAGTCCAAAAATGACATCAGAATTGGTTTACGACCTACAGTTCCTGAGTTATGCCAATTCAAACTTTCGCGGGATCTTTATGCCCAGGGTCATCAGTCTTCTTGCACCCGCTATCAAGGTGTCTCACTTTTACTGCTGCTATACGGCCGGAGTGCGACTGACAGGATGTAGTTTTGACCGCTGAGTCCAAAAATGAAATCAGAATTGGTTTACGACCTACAGTTCCTGAGTTATGCCAATTCAAACTTTCGCGGGATCTTTATGCCCAGGGTCATCAGTCTTCTTGCACCCGCTATCAAGGTATCAAGGTGTCTCACTTTTACTGCTGCTATACGGCCGGAGTGCGACTGACAGGATGTAGTTTTGACCGCTGAGTCCAAAAATGACATCAGAATTGGTTTACGACCTACAGTTCCTGAGTTATGCCAATTCAAACTTTCGCGGGATCTTTATGCCCAGGGTCATCAGTCTTCTTGCACCCGCTATCAAGGTGTCTCACTTTTACTGCTGCTATACGGCCGAAGTGCGACTGACAGGATGTAGTTTTGACCGCTGAGTCCAAAAATGACATCAGAATTGGTTTACGACCTACAGTTCCTGAGTTATGCCAATTCAAACTTTCGCGGGATCTTTATGCCCAGGGTCATCAGTCTTCTTGCACCCGCTATCAAGGTGTCTCACTTTTACTGCTGCTATACGGCCGGAGTGCGACTGACAGGATGTAGTTTTGACCGCTGAGTCCAAAAATGACATCAGAATTGATCTATGCCTCACCGTTCCTGAGTTAGGCCCATTCAAAGTTTATATGTGTGGGCCTTATGTACGAATTGCCATCTTTCTTCTTATGAGGGCTAGCAATCTGTCTAGATTGTTCCGGATCTATTGGTATTTGAATTAATTAACTTAACGGTAATGAGATTGGCAATTAACAGAAAATTTTGAACCGACATTTTCTAGGAAAACGGAACATCTAAGGATGAGGCGATAGAACCAGAACATTATAAAAGTCATTGTCTCTGTCGACAATTGAAGCCATTCACTGCGCAACGCAACGCATTCACAGCATGATGACATGATACTCTCAGAAGAACATCTCTTTCGCCCGCTTCTTACTCAGACCAAACAACAACTCATTCTCGCTTTCTGGCACATTGCACTCTTGGTGAGCGATAGAAACAGTGCACATTGTTTCCTTGTCTTGGACTTCGATCTCCAACGCTGGACCTTGCATTCTGCAAAGCAATGGATGTTCCACCTCTGTGAAGATGAGCTTTTTACTGTCTGCACAGAAACTTCTAGTAGCTTAGAATAAAAAAGTTATCAGGGTTCATAGCCTAAAAGATGTTTACGATGCTGGTGTTCATTGACACTGCATAAAGGTCGCCATTAAGACGTTAAGGTCGCCGGTCAGGTCCTGTGCCACAGTTGGCGCGGTGGAGCGAAAAGTCTGGGAATCAGTCTTTCAGTTGCACTCCGGCGGTATAGCAGCAGTAAAAGTGGAGGGGGTGCGACAAGACTGACGACTCTGTGTATAAAGATTGGGCTGTATCTCACGGGGAGTGTCAAAGTATGCACCAAAAGTTATTGCAAAAGTATAAATGTCTTGCCCGCCCATTACTGTATGCCGCACCGCTCTCTTATGCGCAAAATGTTACTGAGCGCTTAGCTTTGGAACGTGCACAAAAGTACGCATGTAAGCTCGCCCTCAATAGGTTTGACATGCCGTATAATGATATGCTTAATGATCAGAAATCGAAGTCTGTGTCATGCGTAATCTTGGAGTCTGGTCTCTGTCTTCTGTACAAATATGTGCACAACCTAAGATTTGTTCCCCTCGAGTGTTTTCAATTGGCTGCTGACCAACAATTGGGCCCCTCGCGTCGTTTGGCTACCCATAACCATATGATTACAGTGCCCCAGTGTACATTAGTCAGACCACAGAATAGTTTCTTTGTTTTCTATGCGAAATGCTGGAATGTTTTAGCTGATGCGCTAGTCAATGCCGAACTGTCTGTGTTCAAGCGGCAAGTGAAAACTGACCACACATTCGAATTGCTAAGCTCCAAGAATCTATGTATTTTATGGAGATTTTGCAGTGTAGTGTATGTGTGTTTGTAATTGTATGTAGTTTTGTAGTATATACAATGTATGTCTTAGTGTTTGCGCTAACGAAGCATAATCTAGTCGGTGTATTATACAAGATTCCATTCGCGTATCTGCAATGGTTGTAATACATCGTGCATTCCTTTGAGCAAAAAAAATTTTGACAACTGTCTTCAAAACGCCAAACAGGGGGGCTGACCCGCTGGAAGTTGCATCCGAAACATGTTAATTTTGTTTGGCCATCAGTGCTGCATCTGTTCTGGCAGAATTAGCCGGCCGGAAAAGTGGCTGGTGGCCGCGTCATTGGCTCAGTGGGTAGCTCGCTGCCTCTGAGCCACGGCGGTCACTGCATCACTAGCGGTTGTAGTGGTTCATCCTCTCGGCGCGGCAAGTTTCTTGCTGCAAAGAGTTGGTCGTCGGCACAACGCTCCACCCAGGCCACCGAAAGCTGGTTACAGCGAGTAGGTAAAATGGGAACCAACTGGATCTGCCGTTGCACCGAAGCCGCTCCACAAAGCATGCCGCGTTGGGAAGAACATCTACGATGTCAGAAGCTGTCTGAGAAACCAACTATGCCGGGGAGCCCTCGGCCGTCGGGAGCTGTCAGCATCATGGCATCGACACGCCGGCCGCCCTCCTGGTGACCGGCACCCAGCAGCATGGCTAGGAGTGGCTGGCAGTGAAAGAAGGGCAACATCCGAGATGACGAATCACGGGGAAGCGAAATGGACCTCGAGTCTGATCGCAGGCCGTAAGGCCCCCCGCACATCGGATCGGATCGGAAGTGGCTGGTGACCCAACTTTGATGCGGTACAGCTCAGGTTCTAGGGGGTCCCCGATGTTCGAACATGCACCGTTGGTGTTTGTTTGGTATCTATTTTAACATATTTGGACACCAGCCGGATCGGGGAGAAAAAGTTGCTTGAACATCCTAAGTTGACTTTCTCGCAAAATGCATGTTAAAAATCGCTAATTTGGGCTCAAACAGCTAAAAACTGCTTTTTCACGGTCGATTTTAGCCATTTTAGCTTGTGAATTCGAAAAAAATTGCCAAATTTGCTCAAAAGTTACTTGAGAGGAAAATCAGAGGGTGGTCAGAAAAGTCGTCTCGGGGGGGGGCGGATGGTGGGATCTGGCCTAAGTCGGGTGGTGCCCCAGCCAGACCCCTGTTACATGTACAGTATGCTCCAGTCCAGGCCGCCTCCGGTTTTTGGGGCATAGTATCTATGAGTGACAATAGATTGTTCAGGGAGACAGTGGGGCAGCTATAGCTCAGAATGTCAATGGTAGATGGTACCAACAGGCGGTTCATCACAGTACTAAACACACAAGCAAATTCACAGGCCAAATAGCGTATGACGTCAGCAAGAGACGAAGAAGATTGAAAAGTTTGATGATTGCCTGACTGAAAGTGGTGATAAGAACTGATTGACTAGACTGCTTATCATGTGTAGGTAAAATGGTCACTAGTCTTGCACAAGGTAAAGCGTATTCTACTTACGCTTGTAATCTCTGAAGTAGGGGTTTTTGGTAGGGGGGTTTTGAAAATGGTAGGGGGATTTTATCTGAAAAGTAGGGGGATAGGGTCTGAAAAACCTGGCAACCCTGGATGCGGCGGAGGCGGCGCCAAGTGAACTGTGCTGTACTACATCCTGTGATGTCGATACCACTCGATGGTGCTGATGGGCGGTCAGTTTAGCTTCTATCATTCCTCATCGTAGGGGCGTCAATTGATTCTCTCTCAGTCACAGATCCATTCGCGAACTAATCAGAGCGCCTTTGCTATGCGGTATCCAGGATTGTAAAAGTGAGAGGTGGCAACATTTAGAAAAGGCTTGGTTGCCTGCTCAACCAGGGCGAGAATTTTGTAAAATGTAAATTAATAATTTTAAGCCCGGTTCACACTACGAAACGAAATAAGAAATAAGAAATAGCGACCTTATTTCTTATTTCGTACCGGTTCACACCTACGAAGTAAGAAATAAGAAATAAGAAATAGCCACGAAATAAGAGTTGCGCCGTGCTCAACTTTTTTCATCTGAAATAAGAGTTTTCTTTCACTTTAAGCGTATAGCATGTCATAATAAAGTCTGAAACGACTGTCTAAAGACGAAAAGCGGTCAGAAACCTATAAGCACTGCCTATAAACGTACAAACCAAGGTTTTTTCAGCAGTTGCCTGCTGTTTTACATAGAAATTATGATCTTAAGTAGATTATTGACAAGTTTCAAGGCATTTATGGCCTGTTCACTGCTTTTCGGATTGGATATACCCGTTCTTGACTGTGCGACTTGCAGTTGACTGCTTATGTTCAAAGAACCTACAAAAAATGCGATAAATGCGTACTATCATTTAAGTGTTTTTGGTGTTCCGCCGGTCTACTATGACCATAAATCGCTTAGTTTCCAAAAATTGCTAAGACGAAAAGATTTCTGACGCTTACTATACACTGCAGCTGATTTTTACTGTGCTGATTTCTTATTTCTTATTTCGTAGTGTGAACGCTCCGCTTATTTCTTATTTCTTATTGCAGACGCCTTATTTCTTATTTCTTACTTCTTATTTCGTAGTGTGAACCGGGCTTTAGCCTTCAAAAACGCGCGCGCTTAAAATGCGTCCGGAGCATGAAGTTGACAGTTTCAACCAAAAATTTTGGTTTCTCTTATTTTTGACCGATGTTTTCTTTCTACGTCCGCCACCCTGCAATCCCTGAGTACGCTCCTGGTGCTGCACCGTGTAGCACCGTCGACCTCAATCGGCTAGCGTATCCAGGGGGTGTAGGGTGGATACACCCATTTTTTGTGGTGGAGGTAGGAAGGAAAAATTAGGCAAAAATAACAGAAAGTAATGAATTATGTACTAAAGCTGTCTATTTTAGGTTCAGAATGCCATTTAAATGCGTTTTAGAAGGCTAAATTTTCATAATTTCTCGCGCTGGTTGGGCAGAAGAGAAGCCCAACCAGGCTGTTCAAACTACTAAAACTGTCACTTTTTATCAATTTTAGTTTCAGAATAGCCTTTAAATGCCTTTTCGAAGGCTAATTTTGCAAAATTTTCTTGCCCTAACCCAATCAGCCAACTTCAAAATTTTGCACCCCCTTTGCAAAATCCTGGGTACACCACTGATCTGTGCTCATTTTGTAGCTAGCGCAATGAACTACCGTCCCAGCGATTCGTCGTCTCGGACGTTGCCCTTCTTTCACTGCCAGCCACTCCTAGCATTGCTGCTGGCTGGGTACCGGTCACCAGGAGGGCGGCCGGCGTGTCGATGCCATGATGCTGACAGCTCCCGACGCCGCCGGTGCCCCATATGCCAGAGGGCTCCCGGCATAGTTGGTTTCTCAGACAGCTTCTGACATCGTAGATCTTCTTCTTCAACGCAGCATGCCTTGTGGAGCAGCTTCGGTACAACGGCATATCCAGTCGGTTCCTATTTTACCTACCTACTAGCTGTCACCAGCTTTCGGTGGCCTGGGCGGAGCTTTGCGCCGACGACCAACTCTTTGCGGCAAGAAACTTGCCGCGCATAGAGGATGAGCGCACGACGTCGCGCACAGTGGCTATGCGGCCTAAACCACTACACCAACTGTGCCGGCGCCTATCTTTCTAACTGTGCTTATTCTGTAGCTAGGTAGGGCAGTTGTCCAGTTATCTCCACTTGCGCGAATTCGACGACGACGTACGACTCTGCACATGAATTTTATAGCGGTTTCTAAGTGTGGTTCCAGGGGAAATCGGCCGATAATAGATGAAGTAAGGCGATATGACGAGAGCACGTAATCTAAGGTAGCATGCAGTATTTAATGTTGGAGTATTGGTGTACTGGTGTGTAAAAATAATCTGAAAGTAAAAAGCAGTTGTTTGATAACGGATTCGGTCATCTTTGTTAAAGATGTAGAATCGGGGTGCTCACGGATTTACAGCACCTGGTCGTGGCCGAAAACGCATAATCTCTGTTCTAGAACTTGATATAGCATGCAGTAATTAGTTGTTGGTGTGTAAAATAGTAATCAGAAGATGGAGTGCAGTCGTTTGATACCAGATTTGAACGTGTTTGTTGCAAATTTACAATCGGAGTACTCATCATTGCGCTCAAGGTCATGGACCACGGTATACACATGGACACGAAGTTGAAACCGCCTTCATTTACCCATCTCTACCGCAGTTGCGCGTGAGTTTACCCATCAGCTGAAACATTTAAACGCTCCAGCGACGCTCCCGCCGAGGAAAATTAAAAAAAGAAGAACAAGTTAGGTAGTTTGTTTGTTTATTTGACTTATGGAATCTTTTGTAGAACCAAATTCCGGTACAACAACGATTTTTTAACATAATTTAGTTAGTTTTTGACAATTGTGTATACCGTGGTCCATGTCAAGGTGGGTGCGACACTAAATCTCGTACGCGGTCCGCTGATTCGCCAACTAATTGATGCGTCAAGCAGGCCGGCTGAGGCAGTGAGCGGCAACCAAGCTGGGCCAGACAGCCCAATGCCGCCGTCCCAGTCAACCAGGCCAGATAATTTCTGCCCGCTCTGCGCTATTTGTTCCTTGTCAGAGCTTTTAGACCTTCTTTGTTTAACTATACAGGAAAACTGTTTATAACTCCGCAAGTTAGTACCGAGTTTTATTCCCTTTGCCCTACTGTACATTGAACAAAAACCAGAGTCAATAGAGATTGATTTTTTGCGTTGTCTCTTTGGGACAATCGAACGTTGTCGTGTTTGTGTTGATCTTTATACAGTTCTGTTGGCGCACCGCATCTTCGCGAGTTTCTTTCTTTCATAGACGAATTTGCTCGGCTTCCTTTAGCCACTCTTGTCCCTTGCACTCGCGCTCTCTCACATTATCGCGCTCTTTCATAGTTCTCCTGTTATGTTCGCTCCCGCTCTAACTCCTCGAGCTCAATCACTGCTTTTCGCTTTTGCCTGAACTTGTGATTTTGACTGATTTGAATATTGTACTATAGACAAAAGTTTCATACCATCTCTGTTCAATGGCAGCAGCAGCAATTCTACATATCTTGGGTTTCCTGCGTTTCATCACACCGGCCTTGCCAATCGCTGTCTGTCTCTTCTCGCCAGTGGAATCCGTTGTAGGCGTAGCCACGAATTTTCTCTTTTGCATCGTTAATCTGCTGTCTCGGTCCGTCTGGTGTAGCCGAAACTCCTGCATAATTGTCATCTGGCGCGAGTTTGTGCCTTGAGTTCCGCTCTCCCTGAAACTGTTGATGGGCACAGCCGGTCGATTGCCAAACGGATTGTTCAGATTTGAATTCCGTGTTCTAGAATACATTACTGTGGTGTGACAACTTTGTATAAATTTAGGATTTACTTATCCGGTAAAGAGTCAAAGAACTGCAGACGACCATATCGTGTCAGCTTGCTGGAGTAGCCGTAGCTTTGCTTTGACATTCTGAATCCTCTTTTCGTCTAGCTCGCGAAAACGGGCAGAATGCATAGCCTGCCAGTTCTGATTCTTCTAGCCTCTCAATTTGGCACTTGCGTTGCTTCTCCTCCTCGCCCTTCTGAAATTGCTATCATGAGCTGTAAGTGTGTAATTAGAAAGCATACAGTACTGTAGATTTATTTAGGTTCAATCAATCAATCGTTTACTGGGCCACAACACTGTATAATACAGTTGACACAGTTTTACTGCGAGTGGTCTCGAGAGAAAAGAGAACAAAACATAAAACATAGGTTGTGTCCCAGTACGAATCGAGTCCACTATTTGCGTGACAAACGTTGGGACAACAGCAATTCGGGTCTGTCGTTGCGCTTTGTAGATGATGAAGAAACTCTGAGCCTGCCAGAGCCAGAGTCAGTGCGTTTGTTACTGACACTAAAATTAAAGTGATTAGCCAGAGTAGGTTTAATTAAAGTATCACATACATACAGTGTACGTTTGTGTGCAGGGAAGAGTTTTTAGTAGATTCAGAATCACCAGGGCCAGTTTGAGCTTGGAAACACAGATCTGGCCATGTCTGCGTACAATCGACGATAGTCTATCTCAAATTTAACATCAGCTCTGATCGAAAAGAAGCTTGAGTGGCTGCAGTTGTAATACAGTACATGTACCTTGCAGAATACGCAAGAGGCAAAATGAAACCTTACCATACTTCTTTTCTGTACCGGTCCCACGTCAGCTTCTCTGCTTGCTCTCGGTAGCCTATTGCCTTCATAATTTATTCTTCGATGCGTTTAGGCCACATCAACAAACTTTCGGTACTAAAAATTGTAATGCCTTTCCCTTTAACACGTTTCATTCTGGACTTTTAAACAAAGTATGTATAGTACGATAACCACCAGTTTGCGCTGTGAAGTTATCTAGTGCGTGTGTTGTTCTACCTCTACATAACAGTCAGTGGGTCCAACGAAAATTAGCGTGCCTGTTTGGCAATGGGAATAACTACTAACTTGCGTAGTTATAAACAGTTCCCTATACAAAGTAGCTCTAAATGCTTTGACAAGGAACAAATAGCGCGCAGAACGGGCAGAAATTATGCCGGCTGGCTCGGACGCCGGCATTGCGTTGCGCTGTCTGACCCAGTTTAAACTTTAAAAAGTGGCTGCCGCTTACCTGCAATGCAAAGCGGGCCTGCTTGACGCATCGATTAGTTGGCCAATCAGCGGAGATGATCGGGTACGAGATTTAGTGTCGCATCGCATCCCAAAGGTATGCATTTAGTTTTTAGTTAGTCCATTTTATTTCAACTTTTAAGTAAAGATTTGTTTTACTCACTGATCTTATGGCAACTTTAAAATGTTCTTGGAAACTGCTTTTGTCACCGAGCACGTCGTCCGCCGCCCACTTCTGTCGTATTCAACCGCGACTATTTGCCTCGGCTGCGAATAATCGGTCTGTGGTTCCTTTCGTTTCCTTTTTTGCTCCACTCCAAAAATTGAATTGCACACAATTAGAAGTGAAGTGACGTCTTCTTGCAGACTTAATGAAGTTGGTAAGGTGGCTCAGATATCAGAACAACCTTACGAAACGGGGCAAGTAAGTAAGCATTACGCTAGAGAGTTCTCTCTCTCGTCGAAACGAAAGTAAAGAGCACTGCCAGCTAGGGCCCGACCGGATCTTGATTTCCAACCGGATCCGTGTCGGATCACACTCAATATACGGTAAACCGGATTTGGACTCGGATATCAGAAAAAATATAGTGTCTTCCACGGTGGCGTACCCAGGATTTTGCAAAGGTAGCATACATGGGCCGGGGGTATGGGGGTATACCCCTCCCCCTCGCCGGCCAATACCCTCCTCGGCCGGCCATACCCGCCTCGCCCACCCCCCCTCCCGGAGGGAGACAATTTTCGCTTAATTAAGAGTCGGTCCACGAAAAAATCGAACATTGACGCGAAGACCTCTGTACAGCTCATTTTTCAAAATCACCGCACAGATGTGAAACTTTCAGCGATTGTAGACCTTGAAAAGAAATGAAAAAGTTTGCCATCCGATTTTCTCTAGCAGCATTTGAACCCAACTTATGGACCCTCGAAAATCGGGATTTTGGCACTCTCCAGTGGCACCACCCTAACTTTGAACGGCTGCGGTTCACTAGTCTGTGGACGAAATGTTATCAGTTATGGCTCGATAGAAAGACCATTTCAAGTAGTTTCAAGTGCTTCTGTCAGATTTTCAAAAAATTGGTCTGATCTTGTGCAATTCGCCATAAACGTTAACAGGCCATATCTTAAAATTGAACATGGTATCTCAAAAAGTGACTATCATATTCGGAATCTCCGTTCTTTTATGCGTCTAACGGTACCAACCATATTTATATGGAGTTGCAATCTGACAGTCAAACGATCAGTTGAAGGTAGGGTGGTCGGACACTCAAAAATCCGGTTTTTTTTTTGCGCTTTTCGGTCACCCACCTAACTTTGAACGGCTGCCGTTCACTAGTCTCTTGACGAAACGTTGTCAGTTATGGCTTGTTAGAAAGGCCATTTCAAGTAGTTTCTAGGGATTCTATCAGATTTTCAAAAAAGTGGTCTGATCTTGTGCAATTCACCGTAAACTTTAACAAGCCATATCTCAAGCTTGAACATAGTATCTCAAAAAGTGACTATCATATTTGGAATCTCCGTTCTTTTGTGCATCTAACGGTATCAACCATATTTATATGGAGTTGCAATCTGACAGTCAAACGATCAGTTGAAGGTAGGGTGGTCGGACACTTTCAAAAATCCGGTTTTTTGCGCTTTTCGGTCACCCACCAAACTTTGAACGGCTGCCGTTCATTAGTCTCTTGACCAAATGTTATCAGTTATGGCTTGTTAGAAAGGCCATTTCAAGTAGTTTCTAGGAATTCTATTAGATTTTCAAAAGATTGGATTGATCTGGTACAATCGGCCCTAAACTTTAACAGGCCATATCTCAAACTTGAACATAGTATCTCAAATAGTGAATATCATATTCAGAATCTCCGTTCTTTTGTGCGTCTAACGGTACCAACCATATTTATATGGAGTTGCAATCTGACAGTCAAAACGATCAGTTAAAGGTAGGGTGGTCGGACACTCAAAAATCGAGTTTTTTGCGCTTTTCGGTCACCCACCAAACTTTGTCTACCTGTCATTCACTATTCTGTCGGCCAATTATTACCAGTTATAACCAGACATGGGCAAAGGGGGGCTGAGGTGGGGGGGGGGGTTGGCCCCCCCCTCAGGCTCTGACCTACCCCCCTCAGCCGGCCGCTACCCCCCCCCTCAGCAATTTTTTGGAAGAATTTTGTATAGAAAATTATGATAAAAAAATGCCTGGATTAGGTGTAAATGAGCTCAGAATAGCTTATTTCAGCTTATTTTAACCAAAAATAAGCCAAAAAACCTTGATTTTAGCCAAAAATCGGACTTTTTGGCTTACCACCCCCTCAGCCCCCCTCAACCGCTCCTACCCCCTCAGCCCCCCCTCAGGAATTGAAAATTCTACCCCCCCTCAGCCGAAATGCTAGCCCATGTCTGGTTATAACTCATTCGAAAACTAATGTGACGTATTCCATGACGGTTTTGTTACTGGTCAAAAATTTTTGAGGCATTATGTGCAAATTGTCCTGGACTTTGGTGAGTTGTATCTCAAGAGCGAATTATTTGCTAAAGCAGCTGAAAGCAGATTCGGAGTCTCCGTTCGTTTCTGCATCTAACGCTGTCAACCACATTTATATGGACTTGCACTTCGATAGTCAAAAGATCAGTTGAAAGTAGGGTGGTCAAACACTTTCAAAAACCAGGTTTTTGTAGCTTTTCGGTCAGCCCCCAAAGTTTGTCTAGCTGTCATTCGCCATTCCATCTGAAATATTTTTGACGAATGTGACCGTTAGATGCAGAAACGAATGGAGACTCCGAATCTGCTTCCAGCTGCTTTAGCAAATAATTCGCTTTTGAGATGCGACTCACCAAAGTCCAGGACAAATTGCACATAATGCCTCAAAAATTTTTGACCAGGAACAAGACCGTCATGGAATACGTCACATTAGTTTTTAAATGAGCCATAACTGGTAATAATTGGCCAACAGAATAGTGAATGACAGGTAGACAAATTTTGGTGGGTGACCGAAAAGCGCAAAAAACTCGATTTTTGAAAGTGTCCGACCACCTTACCTTCAACTGATCGTTTGACTGTCAGATTGCAACTCCATATAAATATGGTTGGTACCGTTAGACGCACAAAAGAACGGAGATTCCGAATATGATAGTCACTTTTTAAGATACCACATTCAATTTTAAGATGTGGCCTGTTAAAGTTTATGGCGAATTGCACAAGATCAGACCAATTTTTTGAAAATCTGACAGAAGCGCTTGAAACTACTTGAAATGGTCTTTCTAACGAGCTATAACTGATAACATTTCGTCCATAGACTAGTCAACCGCAGCCGTTCAAAGTTAGGGTGGTGCCACTGGAGAGTGCCAAAATCCCGATTTTCGAGGGTCCATAGCTTGGGTTCAAATGCAGCTAGAGAAAATCGGATGGCAAACTTTTTCATTTCTTTTCATGGTCTTCAATCGCTGAAAGCTTCACATCTGTGCGGTGATTTTGAAAAATCAGCTGTACAGACCAATGTTTGATTTTTTCGTGGACCGACTCTTAAGGCAGAATAGGCTTTTTTTGGCCTTTTCTCGGGACCGCCCCCCCCCCCGAGGTCTCCATACCCCCTCCGGATTTTTCCGGCCCATGTATGAAAGGTAGTGGGGCAAGAAAATTTTGTAACAGCCAGTTTTGGCCGCTGCCTAACCAGGGCGAGAAAATTTAGAAAAATATACCTTGAAAAATGCATCTAAGGTATTCTCGACGTAAAATTAACAGAAATATATACTTTTAGCTTAGCAGTTTGAAGAAGCAGCAGTCCAGTACAGCCACAGAAAATGTTTGAGAAATTTTGTCTTTAAAGCTTATTTACGATTTATTCGTTTCTCTTATTTCTTCTGCCCAATATTTTCTTCCTAACTCCACCGCAAAAGGGTGAACCGATCATACATAGGTATCGCCACTGATTTTTTCCTGCGAGCGCTGGCGCTCAACAAATAGGGACACTAGAGCGCTGACTTGCAAGATTATTCAGAAATGAAGGATTTTGTGCTGTAACAGAAACATTTAGTAAAAAATAGAAAAAATGGGCTTGTAAATCATTTCTGTTTCTAAATGTGGCATTAGGTGTCGATATCGCCATGGCAAAACCAGCTAAAAATTAAATTTGAATTGTTATTACTATCCGGTACCCTAATATCCGAATCCGGGTATCCGGTCGGGCCCTACGGCCAACCCAGCCTAACCACCGTTTTCAGCCGTTTATCCACCAAATATTTGGGTATCGAGGTGTGGTGCTATTTTCATGGCCATCTAAAGTGCACGACCGTTTAGCCAACACTTCGACTGAGTCATCCACCAGCCCCAATGATTCTGTATTGGAGTGAGTATTGTGGCTCAATTCTACAGTTATACTGTTCCTTTTCTAGTTTTATTTTCTTTTGACTTTTCAGTAAGCGGCCACAGGTTGACTTCTCCGGTGTTGAGCTGCCTGTGGTGACCACCAATTACTACCAAGTCTTGTTGCATACTCCAGATCTGGACCACATTGTTAGTTTTCACTGTTCACACCAGGGCTGTTTGTTTTCCGAAAAAAACTCAAGCCGGTTTTTTCCGGTTTTTTTCCAAAAGTTATTTTCCGAGATGACAGAAAAATTTTTTTAACAATCGCTTTTTATTGCAGAATTCAACGAAATAGCGTGAGTTTTATTACGAAATGCACTAATTTCATCTTTTAGAGTAATAATTTGATTTTAAAACAACAAAAAACAATAATAAAAGTTGCCTGAAAATGGTACCAGTATTTTTTGCCAAAAACAGCTAAGTTGTGCCAGGAAAATGCTTGTAAGGCTTCTATTAACGTAAATTCAAAGCATTTGAAGCGAATTTAACCAGTTATTGTGCCTATTTCCTTTAAAAACTTGCTTGAGTTTTTTTCCGCATTTTAGTTTTTTTTCCGAGCCGCTAGGAAAAAAACCGGTTAATTAGCACCTAAAATATTTTCAGTAGATCTTAAATAAGTTGCTGTCCTGCTGTTTATCTTTTTCCCAGTCAAACTTCTGAAGTACAGACACTTATATGGCAGACGCAGTTAGAAGTGCCGTGTTGTGTGAGTGAAGTTTGATTTGAGAATGTGGTCACAGACATGGTGTGTTTCGTGCCGGCTCGGGACGTGAGAGCCAAGTTGCACACGATCAGAGGCGTCGATCACGTTGCGCACGCTGATCTCCTGCCTTATGTACCGGTCGAACAGCCGTCCGTGCAGCACGAATCGTTCGGAACCTTCTTTCGCACCGCTCCGTCTCCCACCAGAGGTTCGTTCTGCTATGGCTAGATCGCTACACCGGGAACTGTACGACTGCTCTCCAGAGCGTGTCCCACACTGATGCCACTCTTAATTTTAAAAACCTAAACGAAGCGCCCTGTAATGAACGAAATCGGAGAAAAGCAATCCCTGAAGAGACCACAGTAACCTAGACAAAGATTTTGAAGCGTTGAAAGACGAAAATCACAACTTCCTCTGTAGCTCCTGGAGTTGCGATCTAACTTTATTGTTTAAGGTTGGTGAGTGAGTGGTTTAGAGTTGAAGTTCGAAGCGACCGAGTACTTGCTGCAGTGGAAGGAGAAGAATCTGGGTTACTTGGAGTACACGAGTGTGCACTCGGACACCACTGAAGAAGTCAGAGTCACTATAATCCCTTTCTACATGGGCAGTCAGCAGAGCAACCGCACCACCGTTTACTTCGTCGGTTTCTTTTCTTCTTTCTCATCTATTGCCGCCGCACGGTTGACGTGTTTAGTGGCGCTACACAGTACGTATAGAGAATCTGAACGCCGAACAGAGCGTCACGCTGCGCACCAGACACTGGAAGGTCTACTCTGCCGGAAACAAAATGGAAGAGTACAAAGGCAGCGGCGTCGTCGGCTTTGTCAGTGACGGTCATACATGTAGTTGGGGGCAGACATGGGCTAGCATTTCGGCTGAGGGGGGTAGAATTTTCAATTCCTGAGGGGGTGCTGAGGGGGGGTAGGAGCGCCTGAGGGGGGGGCGGCGGGGGGTGGTAAGCCAAAAAGTCCGATTTTTGGCTAAAATCAAGGTTTTTTGGCTTATTTTTCATCAAAATACGTTAAAATAAGCTATTCTGAGCTCATTTACACCTAATCCAGGCATATATTTATCATCATTTTCTATACAAAAATCTTCCAAAAAATTCCTGAGGGGGGGGGGGGGTAGCGGCCGGCTGAGGGGGGGTAGGTCAGAGCCTGAGGGGGGGTCAACCCCCCTCAGCCCCCCCGTTGCCCATGTCTGGTTGGGGGGAATGGGGGGTATTTCCCCCCAGGCCAGATTTTCGGAGAAAATTCCCCCCCCTCAGCCGGATTCTGGGGGGGGGGGGAATTTTTTGAAACCCTATTTTGTGTTTGTAAACCTGCAAACAGGGTTCCAGAAGCCCTGATTAGGGTTTCAGAAACCCAACTTGGAACTTGGGTTCCAGAGCCCTAGTTTGGGTTTCAAAAACCCTAAATAGGGTTCCAGAACCCTGTTTTGGGTTTCAAAAACCCTAAATAGGGTTCCGAAACCCTGTTTTGGGTTACTGAAACCCTAAATAGGGTTCCGGAACCCTAATTTGGATTACTGAAACCCTAATTTGGGTTTCTGAAACCCTAATTTGGGTTTCTGAAACCCTAAATAGGGTTCCGGAACCCTAATTTGGGTTACTGAAACCCTAATTTCGGTTACTGAAAGCCTAATTTGGGTTTCTGGAGGGCCGAAATAGGGTTCCGGAACACGTTTTAAAGCAAAATTAGCTTTTTTTGCACATTTTAAATTAAAAATAACGTTTTTTCCACGTTTTACAGCAAAAATAGGCTTTTAAACGGAATGTTTGCACTTCAGACAGGATTTTTACCCTATTTTTAGTCCTCAAAACCCTGTTTTGAGCCCAAAAAAAGGTCGCTGAAACCCACTTTTGGACACCAAAAAAAGGTCGCTGAAACCCCCTTTGGGCATAGCCCTGAAACCCTATTTTGGATCAGAAAAATCCCCCCCCAGCCGAAAACCCAGCTACATGTATGGTGATGGTCGGTTGGTCCACGTAAATATCAGCGTCTTTTCAGCAGCCGTGCCTATCGGTGGGCAACCCGGCCTTTCAGTACAACAGCTTCGTGAGCTTGAAATCGCCAACCGGACATATGTGGTAATAGACTGGTTTTAACAATGTCTTCAGTCTGCAGGCACACAATGTGTGTTAGGGGTACGTACGCAATGGAGCGGCAAGACGGATCAACTTTCCAGTGCCGAATTCCTCCTATGACCCTAGAATCGGAACCGGCCGACAAGAACATACCCCCGGTGATCAATGTTTAATTTTTATGTAAATGATAGTCGAACCCAAATGAAGTAGACAAGCCTATGTACAGTAGAGTATTATGGTCGTGGTGCATAACCGACAATACCGTTATGATTTTAAAAATACGACATAAATCCCTTTCATGCAGACCTTCGTCCATTATGCAGAACTAAGTGCTATTTGGTTGTTTCCAGACAATCTGATTGGCATTATGAAAATATAAAAACTTAGAATTTTGACGATGTTTTTGGGCGTTTCGCAACTGTTTGACTGGCCTTCGTGAAAGGGATAATCGCATAATGTACAGTTCGGCAAGCAAGCAAATTCTGTAAACAATAGCGCAGAGATTTCTGATTCCTGCGGCGAATGACAACATTACAAAAGTCGATGTTTAGGTTAGGTTCCCGCCCAACCCAGTCGCGTTCAAAATCTTAGCCCTCAAAATGCTAATCAAATGAAAATCTGACACGACTAAAACACTAAATCGGAACACCTGAAACCAGCAACATTTTCGATCAGTTAAACGCAACCACTGCACTAAACGGCGGTGTCAAGCTGACTTATGTGCGGCGGCGTTCGTTGAGACGACGGTGTCGACCGGTTGCTGCTTCTGCTGGAGCCAAACGACTGCGGTGGATTAGGCAATGGAGTTGTGGCATCGGCGTGCACTTTCGGTCTATGAGGAGGGCCTCTGCCAGGACCAGCGATAGTCACCGATGGCGCTGGCGGTGCGTAGGACGGGGGCTGAGTGGTTGACTCAAACACGTTGCTTCGGTCGCTTCCGGGCTCTTTCTCGTACTCCTAAAACAAGACAAAGATAAGAACTGGCTAGAGAGAGTGAGTGGACCGGAATAATGATGGGCGCTTTTTCGATCGGCTTGGACCGATCGATTGTGTGGATGTTGTTCATGGATTTGGTGCGCTCGTCCATGTGGCTGCGCTTCATGAACCAGCAGCAAACGAAAATTGCTGCTAGGAGCGCAAGCAAAAGCACCACTCCCGATATGCCGGCCAGCCACTTGAACGCTCTTTCTTTGGTTCTGCCTACAACAACGTTCCTTGTCGCTAGATTAAAGCGATTGTGCGAGTGTTTGTTTACTTCTGCACCAGGGCTGCCATCCTTGGTTCCACATAAAGACGGGAGCGCCGCCAGGGGTACGGTAGCGCTCTTTGCACTCGTACTTTTCTTCTCCGTGCACCCAATGCGTCTGAAAACACTGCAGATGGGCTTTGTGACCGTCGAGGTATTTGGATGTGGACACATCGGTCAGACGCAGCCACTCCGGGTACTCCACACTGATGGCACCACAACTGTTGTCTAAAAGCAGGGCTTTGTCTAGAGACTTGTTTTGTGTCCTGCTCACAGGTTTTGACCGCGTCGAAATAGGTCTTCTCGTAGCTGCTAATTGCTTCGCTGGTTGCCTCTGCCAGCTGTTTCGAGGCCATCAAAGCGTAGTCGTACAGACAAGGTAGATTGGCGGCGCCACACGTGACGTCAGCATGTGCTTGATTTATGCCAGGAGGAGGACATTTAACTGAAAATCAGGTGCGTCAAAACAAACCTTTGCCTTGACTCATTTATACGTATAGTAAGGAGCAGAAATGTCTACCACATTTTGCAGCCTTTATTTCAAACGATTCGGTCTCACCCAGTTCTCTATCGGTATGACTACCAATTATAGTACAGCACAGGGTGTCGCATACATGTAACAGGGGGGTCTGCCCCCCACCCGACTTAGGCCAGACCCCCAGATAGGCCCCCCGAGACGATTTCGCCGACCCCCCCCCCTCCGATTACAATTTTTTACTATTTCAGACACAAAAATCGCCTGCAAAACAGCACTTTTTAGTTGTACTTCAGCCCAAATTAGCGATTTTTAGCCCAAAAATTGCGATTTTTGAGCCTTTTTAGTGCCCAACCCCCTCCCAAAATTTTGGCTCAGACCCCCCCCGGCCGGCGCCGTTCACATAGTCGCGAGACGCTAACAATCAAACCTTGGACACTTACTAGGGTTCCAACGATATATCGATATCGATATCGAAAAGTCGATATATCGACTGTTTTTCCAATATCGATATCGATATCGCGATATTTCGCATCGATATTTTCGATATTTTTGCGTGGAAAATCAGGAAATAAAACAAAACTGACACCAAGTTTATTTCTCTGGAATAGTAAAAAACATTTATTTCCTGAACAACTCAGAAATCGATTCTATAGTTAAAACCTAACAATGGCATGATAGCTCTCAAAAACATCAATTTCTCGCCATTGTCAGCTTTCTGACAGCAACGCTTTGCTTTTTAGCATACATTGTACTTGGGCTGCGGGGGGTCCGGTGGTTTGCCCACCCTCCAACTTAGGCTCGATCCCCGCAAACGACCCCACCCACCCAGTGTTGTGCCGAACGAAAATTTTCCGAATTTAGTTAGTAAAAGTTAGTTACAACTTTTCAAATTTGAATTTAGTAAGTAAAAGTTAGTAACTAAATTCGCTCGCTGAGTTTAGTAAGTTAGTCAATAATTATCGAGTTACTTAGTTATGAGTTTAGTTAAAATAAACTAGCAGAAAGAAGGTCATTAATGCATTTAACCGATTTGTTCTAGCTCTGTAGACCTCATTAGGTTCATAATATTCACAAAATAACAGTATTTCTCATTATTTTCTATTAAAATTTCGAAATATGACCGTTAGTTTGTCAAAAAAGCAGCATATAAACAATGAAAAATACAGAAATATGTGGACAAAACAAATGTTTATTTACCTTATCGTTTATATAATTTTAGGCGATCTGTTTTCCTATTCATTGGATTGGGAAAGAGGGTTGAGATATTCAGCCTTCATACAGTCTTCCATGTACGTACAGTAAAACGGAGGTTTCGAGGTTGCCCCAGCAAAAGCCAAAGCTCAAGAGGACTTTCTCTCCGATTTCCTGAAGCGCAATTTTTGGGCCAACTTTTTACAAGTATAGGCCGGAAAATTGCAAAATTGCTTGTAAAGCAGCGGCTTTTAGCTGTGTCTGGGCCGTATTAGCAGTTTTTTGAGATTTTTTCACGCAATTCTTCCCGATTTTGGCTCAATACCACTGACCGGACTTAAACCTCACAACCCCCTTTGGCGGATGACCTGTACATAGGTACGTATGTACATGTCCAGTATACAAGCCGGCACAGTTGGTGTAGTGGTTTAGGCCACATGGCCACTGTACGCGATGTCTTACGCTCATCCACTCAGCGCGGCAAGTTGGTTGAGTTGAGAGTTGGTCGTCGGCGCAAAGCTCCACCCAGGCTACCGAAAACTGGTGACAGCAAGTAGGTAAAATGGGAACCGACTGGATCTGCCGTTGCACCGAAGCCGCTCCACAAAGCATGCCGCGTTGGAGAAGAAGATCTACGATGTCAGAAACTGTCTGAGAAAACAACTAGGAGGCCGGGAGCCTTCTGGCATATGGGGCACCGGGAGCTGTCAGCATCATGGCATCGACACGCTGGCCGCCCTACTGGTGACCGGCGCCCAGCAGCATGGCTAGGAGTGGCTGGCAGTGAAAGAAGGGCAACGTCCTCACGGGGGTAGCGAAATGGACCTGGAGTCTGATCGTAGGCCGTAACGCCCCCACACATCGGATCGGATCGGATGCAGTATACAAAAACCATTGCGAATGCCAAGAAATATTCTCTTTTTTCGCACAAGCATTGGCCACCAGTGAGACCTCGTGCCCTTTTTATGAGAGACCCTATGTAGAATCGAATAGAACCTGAATGAGACCCTAGAATTTTTGATAATTTGGGCTCCAAACTAGATATCTCTGGCCAAAGCGTCTATCTGTAACACAATAACTAAACTGAATGTTACTAAACTCATAACCAAGTAACTCGAGTTTTTACTTAGTAATTTCCTGAAAATGAGTTTAGTTTGAGTTGAGTTTAGTTAAGCGAAATCTGAGTTTAGTTAGTAAAAGTTAGTAACTAACTAACTAACTAATGTTTTTACTTAGTAAATAACTAACTAAATTCAACCGGCACAACACTGGACCCACCCACCTGAAGCCGACTGTTGTTCCTGACCCACCCACCAAAATCGCCGCGACCCCCACAAACGGGCATGCCCACCCCTAAATTTTAGTATTTTGGCTACCTCAACCCATTTTTCCGACCCATGTACTGTATGGTTCTTGAATGTCTGCAGCAACACTGAAGATCTGCTCACTCCGCACACTTGAAGCAGGAGGGCAGAAGTAGACATGAACTACTAGTATTTCGACTGAGCGGTGGTACATTTTCAAATCCTGAGGGGTACCACCGGCTGATGGGTGGTTGAAAGGATGGTAAGCAAAAAGGTCCGACTTTTTACTAAAATCAAGGATTTTTTGGCATATTTGTCATTAAAATTAGTTAAAATACGCTATTCTTTTTGAGCTCATTATGCCTTATGAGGGTGGGGCATCGGCCTGAGGGGTCAATCTTTTCATTGAAGGGCTTCAGAAGGGCCACTACCTTTTCTGCAATTCTCTACTTAATTGATATCAAAAGGCTGATTGCATCATTGCTTGACTGATAGGCAGCGAGAGCAGTTTGCTCTATGAAATTTTCACATTTTCTTGCATGACTATAAATATCGATATCGATATCGATATCGATCGATATTGAGTTGAAAATATCGATATCGATATCGAATATCGACAAGTTTTGATATCGTCGGAACACTAACACTTACTGTACATTATGTACCCACTGGTATACATGTAATAGGGGGTCGGTCCCCCCACCCAACTTAGGCCAGACCCCCGGTTGCTGATCCCCACCCCCGAGACGAATTTTCCGACCCCCTACGATTTTTCTATCAAGAAACTTTTTGAGCAAATTTTTGCGATTTTTTACAGTCTCAGACACAAAAATTGACACAAAAACGCCTGTAAAACTACTTTTTATATGTATTTGTGGTCAAATTAAAGATTTTTGACGATTTTTAGCCGAAAATTGCGATTTGGAGCGTTTTTAGTGCCCAACCCGTTCCTAGAATTTCGGCTCAGACCCCCGGCCGTCACCAGACCCCCAATCCCTCCGCCTCCCTCTCGGTGGATGACCTGGTACATGTACGTATGACCGCTGGTAAAATCAGACGATTTTCTAGTTTTAAAAGTTGCACTCTTACAATTTGCCCGGAAGTTTGAATTTGCCCAAACCACCTCAGTTTGAAGCATTTGGTCGGCAGGATAAACAGGAGTTGGGAATTTTTGAGCCAAACTTTCAGAATAGGTACGTACCCACCTGTTTTGCAACAAATCATAAAAATTTAGAACCAAAGAAGTTGTTGAACGAATGGTCTGAGTGAAGGCATAAAAAAGTGGGAGTGACATACTGTAATTTTTTTCTTGTTCGTAAGGAAAACGGCTGCATCTTGACAAGTAGGTGCTTACGTCTTCGTTACTGAGCTGATGGAACAGATCGCTAGATAGAAAAAACTGCGTAGTTTTGAACGTTAGTTTAGAGTCAAATTAATTTAACTGACCCTGTGTATTTAGCGGCCGCTTGGTACACATTCT
Organism: Sabatieria punctata; assembly: GCA_030248155.1. Classification (NCBI taxonomy): domain Eukaryota; kingdom Metazoa; phylum Nematoda; class Chromadorea; order Araeolaimida; family Comesomatidae; genus Sabatieria; species Sabatieria punctata. The sequence continues at coordinate 42,122 of JASANB010006330.1, forward strand.
TAGTGATGAAGTCTCGTCCGGGCCAGACGCTGAATTCGTCGGACACAGTGAACAGATTGACTCTCTGAGCTTCTAACTCGCGGTCGACCAGTCTGCCCTGACCAGTGCCCTGCACCATGTCTACAACAGCCACCGTTCTGTCGGTGCAGCCAAAAGAAAAACTGACATCTCCGAATCAAAGTGCTTCTGTCTGCATCGTCAATCGTGCGCATTTTCCTGTCTACTGGCGGTAGACGATCGGGAAACGGTCGCAAAAGTCCTTCTGGTTGGTTCCGCTCTCCAGGGATTGTCCCTGGCGGACCAGACGTTTCTGGCCTATTATGCAACGGCTAGAATTGGTCCACTTAGTGTTGCGTTGATTGTGTGCAGGTTAAAAAGCGTACGATGCGGTACTCGGGAGATACGGACACCTTGACATCGAGTAAGCCAGGTGATTCGCGGTAAAAATGCTTGCGATCCAAGTCTTTGCCGTAGTACTCTCTTATCCGGACGCCTATGCGCGCTTTCTCCAGCACTACGTAGATCTCTGAGTATCCCTTGTTCACTGCGTTGATATACACCAACACGCCTACAATACACCATCGATCATAGCATCTTTGTTACGCAACGTCAGGTACTTATACCGGCATAGCTGTAATAGTTACTCAGGGGTTGCTAAGAGGCGCGTGTTTTAGTCGTGCACCCGTTCAGCAACAACATTGAGGGACAAATGCGTCTCAACTCATCCTCACAGGAAAAGGAAGGCTCATGAAGGGCAACAACAACCGGTACTAGGGTAGGCACCATTACGTATTTGTGGCAGGCAACCACAATCAGGCTTTGTCCTGGTATGCATCCCTATCTTCGGCAGTTGGTGCTGGTACTACATTACTGTATGTGATATGAAACTTAAAGGAAATGGTAACGGTACCGGATATCACAACGTAGTGCTTCCTTTAGACTATGATACTGTACCAGCTCAGCACGGTGGTCAATCTAGTAACACTAGCCGAAGTACCGGTAACGTATTAGATACTAGGCCGTTATGTAGGATAGTGACTGTAGTACCGCGGTATCTCTGCATCTGCACTGAATCGAAGTATCTGAGCACGCCGCCGACCATAATGCTTGTGCGGTACTTAAAGCGTCGTGTGTCCTTCCTCAGGGCCACCTGAACCAGTTCACCGTCGCCCGCCTTCAGAGCCACGCCCGTCAGCACCGTCACGTTGGCTGGTTGCACCAAATCTTGCTGGTCTACCGCTTTGCTGCCTATACACAGCACCACTCTAGAGCAAGTCAGCAGGAAGTGAGTGGTAAGCACCGAAATCGACGGTCCTGTCCGGATAGCGCTCCAAGCGAACCTGAATGTTAACCTCTTCCTGCACCGGCCAGCCGTGTCCCTGCGTGCGCGGGATGTGGAGCAAGGTAAAAACTCCGGGCTCGTTGAAGGTGAACTTGAGCCCATCCAGCGTTTCGAAGTGCCCGCCTCCGATTAGCTGACCTAAGAACGGCACAGTAGTGCAGAGAAGAGATATATCTGTGTCAACCGACCTAAGTTAGGCGGCAAATACTGCTGACAGCTGCTGGTCGGTCGTCTCCAGTAGAAGAGCTGACAGCGATTGTCGGTCCACTTGCAGCAGAAATAGTAGGGCATTATGTCGTATTCAAAACTGGACATGCCCGGCACCTGCAAACTATTTTAACAATTCTACTTACAAAACTTTGCGACAATTAAAAAACTGAATTTTTGTCAGCACCACAACAGAGTGTGGATCGGTGGCCAGAACCAATTTAGTAATCGGCTTACCGAGTATTGTGTTTGAAAGGGATGGGTGCCTAGTTCGAAGGCTCTCTGCGGAAATCCAGGACTGTAGGGGTAGGACTGGCCGGTTTTTACCAGCGGCTGGTAGTGCGTGTGCATCAGATAGCCGTTTCGGTCGTAGCAACACACTTGACCGTACGGATATTCATTTTTGCTGCAAAAACAACTGGTTCACGTTAAACTCCAAGCAGCGTTAGACTTCAGTTACCCCGAGTCACTTTCGCTACCGTACACATTCTGCGCTGACATGTAGCACGTGCTTGCACCCAAGTTTACGGTGCATTGCATCTCGCGAAAAAGCTAAAACAACAGGAGGATATAGAGGGCGCATGTATGTCTGCACATGGCAAGTGAGAGGCACCTTGGAGCAGCGCGGATGCGGCATAAACCGACCCAAGTCGGCCTCCGCTTGTTCCCGCTTACACGGACACGACGCATTGGTCTCTGTGTGCTGGATAAAATTGTGCTGTTTTCCGTCGGTTTCGTACCAGTCCAGACACATCTGCTGAGACTTGCTCTTTACGTACTCTTCTATGCCGTCCATCGATCGCTGGTTGTGCAGATGCCACAGCCAGTGAAGAGCGATGGGCGAGCTGACCAGACTGCAAAGCAGACCAATAACAGGCAGTAGCTGGTCCTACAGAACATTCCGTACCCCTGACTGTACTTTCCCGTTCGAGTTTTTATGCTGTCAGGTGGACGGGGCATCAGTTTCAGATAGCCGAATCGGTAGTTCAAAACGCTGGAACCACCAGGTGAGAAGTCGATATTGCTTGCTATTTGTTCAAGGTCCAAATCATAAGTTTGGGCTTGACCTGCGTATCTGAAAATGTAACAACAGCTTCTTACATGCAGTTGAAGAGCATTCACTGCACCGGGTCTTTCCGTAAATAAGCCCAAGGTAAACCTAAAATAAGCCCAGACAGGCGGGCTTATTTTCAGAAAACCCAGTATTTGCTTTAGCTGTACGTATTTGTTCGGTCGTTTACAGCTGCGACCTTACTTTCGGTCGTGCTTGTTTTGTATGTTGTCCACAATGATGGCTAATTCTTCGAACTTCGGGACGAACTTCTTTTTATGTGGGTCTTCTCGCTCAGTATAACCAAAGACAACAAGTTGTAAGGACACGTCGTATTTGCGTTGGTCGTACATATCCGAAGACCGACTACCAGGACTGCCTGTCCATCTGAAAACGACAGAGTTCTGTTAAAAGACTGACGCTAGCAGAGCACTGATTATCACTCAGGATTGGTGAAGTTTCTCGGATACCAACTAATGCGCTGTCTGAACGCAGGTGGGTTAGTGAACCATTTAGATAGGTCGCCGATTCGTAATCGCATAGGATCGAAGGTCGGAGGCACTGAAATAACTGCTGTCAGTAACTGTAGAAACCAAAGAAAAGACTAGGTACCACAGCACATACAGTGCCAACGTTATATCAACAAAATTTGCGCAAAAAAGAAACTGTACCGAAGTAAATGAATCCTTTGTAGGCTTTTTCCGAAGAGCCTTCGGCTTGAAAGTACACATCAAGCATACCCCAATTCATCACCTTTGGAAGCGTACAACGCGCAATGGCAGCATTTAGCCGCTCACACGGAGCTTGCTGAAATATTACGTAACACAGGCTATGGCAACAGGCCATACAGAACACTTCGGCTCATTGTTATTGTGGTGTAGCCTAAAAACCGAAAAACAGTACCTCTCGCGTCGAAATCTGCAGACTGTAGGTTTTGGCTTTGTCCAGACACATTCCATTCACGTCAACAGTTGTCTCGCCCAGCATGTTAACGATGTCCGGATAGATCATCATCGGATCTGCAACTCACTTCTGCAATGAAGAGCGGCGCAGGCGGCCTGCACTAACGCACAAGTTCCTCCGGTTTTGTTCGAGCAGCCGCCGCGTCGCACCACGTCGTCGACTCGGAACAAGTGCCGACCGTTGACTCGGTGGGGAACGGCCGACATACTGGCCAACTGACTCGGATCGTCCTTGTATCGACTGGAAATGTCCACATAGACCATGCCGGTGCTGTTGCCGCCATTGAACAGAGCCTGACAAATATTAGAGACATGCACTAATAACCACGTACGTACTAAGTAGCCGTTGGCTAAGACTTACTCTGCATCGTCCACTACGAGCGTTGTCCAACACATCGGTAGCACTGAAACCCAGATGACCGTAGTTGAGAATGACGTAACTGAGTGTGCCGTGTTCATCGGTCAGCCAGACCAACTGATAAGTGGCCTTTTTATCGCTTCGATAGTCTGGTTGCGATGTCTCGCTGGTCGGCAGCACATTGCTCCAAGTCACCACCAACGCTGCTGACGCTTGAAACGAACTGGCACCCACCATTCCTTCTAAACCCGTCCGTATGTATGTACTAATTACGTCTACCCTCAAAAACGCCTGTTGCCGATCTGGGGGAGACAAGGCCACTCTTACAAATCAGTACAAGCACAACCGAACCTTCCAAGTCCATCTTGAGTCTATCCAAGAACTCGTCATTCCGTCGCCTTTCGATTTCGGAGTTCCACCTACGCTGGCCAACGCCCTTGTGTCGCTTGTGCGTTTTCATGGTAGATCGCAAAACCACTCGAAAGAAGACGCCGGTTGAGTTTGAGTTGCGCGTATTAAGCGGCACCTTTTGATTGCACAAGTACGGTGCCATCACAGGCGGGTCGACACGACGCGGCCAGTCAGACACCTCGTCTGGACCGACCATAATACTATCGCGGAAGCCCCAGTTGACCACACTACCAAACGCAATGTAGCCGTGCACCGAAATCTAAAATCTCAGCACATGAACAGGCCGAAAACGACTGAACATAAAACCAAAATACCGTTGTGTAATTGTACCAGCCTCCGTAGAAGGGAAACCGAATCGGAAGATTAACTGTCTCTCCTTGCATCATGTCCCTCCATTTCACAACAGTGTCGCCGGCACGTTCACCAAAAGCATACAAATTACCTTAAAAGATACGTAAAACGTTGCGTACAGTCTACAGCCAACAAATCCTTGCTCACGATAATTGTGGTCCGTTTCCAACCAAGTCCTGCTATTTGGGTTGATTTCGGTTGGCGGTCGCTGATTCGGGGGAAGAAATTCGTTGCGAAAGTCGACTTGAGCTGTCGCCGACAGCAGTAGTGCGAAGGCCAGAAATAGTCTTTGCAATAGCATTCTTCTTACAGTTGCAAACCAAAGACAAAGGCTGTACGTAGTGGTATGTAGTTGAAGAGCCTACTTCGGTGTACAAGCATACGTACGGTGAGCAATCGGAACGCTTAGTAAGCGCGAATTACTAAGACGCGTGCTGCTCGTGCAACCCACCACAGCTTGAGTCAGGCCCAATAAATGGCTGATCGTTAAGGCATATCTGTACCCACAATACCGGCCGACATTTCCGAAAACGCCAGGCTGTTGTAGTACAAGGCCGCCAGTACAAGGGACAGCCCGGCCTCTGCCTTGTTTGCCAAGCATTCAAATGTAGAGGCGGCAACCGCCTTCGAGCATGGGCAGGTCTCGGCTCAGCCTTTCATAAAACCGTTTACGATCCTGTTGCTCGCTCACATAGCAAGTTCACAGAATCAAACTGCTAAAAAAGTCGCAACAAAAACAGTCGGAGAATGACAGGTCGCAACCGATTTCCAGTTTACTTATACAGGAACCATATGTAGTCCGAACAAGCATCACAAAAAAATTAAACAGAAACATCTCAGAGAATCACCGAAACCTGACTGTTTTCGAAAATCAAGGGTTATAAAGCTACAGTAAGAAACCCATTTCTGATGAAACCACTGATCACTGGAACGCATCAAAGTAAAATTACACAACAAAAAGCACTGCAAAAACTCTTTCAACAGCGGTTCGAACTGATTTGCCGTCAGAAGCCGTACAGACGAATTTTAAAGCTACGTAGCTGACTGATCGGCCGACTTGCCAAAGGTACTCTGACCATATCGAAAAAACATCTTTTTCTTTCAAGTCATGCGTTTGAAGAGACGTATAATAGACAGAACGAGACGTGTGATTTGAAGAATATTTTGAAGATCGACAATTTTCGAAAAACGGCGAAAATCTATTTCCGGGACACACGCTTGTGCCGAACCTTACAAAACTGTTTTGGCTGCAAATCAGATTACGTAGTTGCGTAGTGTCCAGTCCCTGACGACAAATAAGAAACTAAAGTACTGGCAGGGAATATGAAGCTAAGATCAGGACTGATACTGCCCATGGGTCCCGGCCGGCGGTCTGTATTCCTCGGGCAGAAACGGAATCTGAAAATGGCTGAATGAATAATTGCGCGTACCAATGTTCTTGTTGCAGTTATCTCTCCTAACGCTGTTCAGTCGCATTTTATTGACAGCGTCCATTAATTCCTGCTCGGGCAGTCCGCAATTCTCGCGAAGCACGTGCGTCTGCTCCAGTGTCACCGCCATACCCGTTCGGTCCTTGCCACTCTTACAAGTGAGCATGACAAAACCGGAGAGAGCTTGTGTGATATCAGAGGCCAGACGTAGAATGCGCACGTTTTTCTCCGACGGTCTCTGCTGCACCTGCGCTTCCAGCTCTTCCAGCTTGGCAGTGACTCTGCGCGGTCCCATCGCCTTGCACTGACTGTCGTCCCCTTCCTGTATACCGATTGCCATTTGCACATAGCTGCGCAACAGTTTACACGCTTCCGCGTTAATCAGCTTTTCCAGCTGGTTTTCGCCCAGTTTCTGACCGAAAAATGCCTCGTGGTTTATGCCAATGTTCCAAAGCACAACAGAGACACGGAATGTAGTGCCATTGCTCAGTTCGGCCGGCAACTGTTTGAAGACTGCCTCGGGAACAGGCAAACTGACCACCAACTGCGACCGATCGCCCTCCACCACCGGAATGCACGAAGCAGAAGCAACCGTAGAGAAAGCTCGCACAAAGCGGAACTGACACAAGTTCTTTACAAGCGACATGGCCTCAACCATGTCCTCCAGAGTTCCTTTCTCCTCGCCATAACAAGACAAATGCGACAGAACAGTGAAGAGAGGACCGAGCCGGTGCCAATCCTTAGCAACCAAGTGCGGGTCCACCGGTTGACACAGCCAGAATCTGCAATCGCCAGACTGTCAAGCAACTTTTAGCATTGGCGCATTGTATCATGCATGTAACAGGGGGTCCTATACCCCCTGATCGCCGCTCCCGCCCCTCCGATTTTTTGGCAAGTAATTTTTTGAGCAACTATTGCGATTTTTTAGAATTTTAGACACTGAAATTGCTAAAGTCGCCTGCAAAACAGCACTTTTTTAGCTGTATTTCAGCCCAAATTAGCAATTTTTAAGCCCAAAATTAGGATTCTTTGCGATTTTTGAGTGTTTTAGTAGCCAACCCTTCCCCTACCATTTGGGTTACCCAGACCGGCGCCAGACACCCACCTCAACCCCTCCCTCATCGGCGGATGACCTGTTTATGCATTGTACGCACCACCATTTTAAGCGACGCAATCTTTTGCTATAGGTACTACTTACTAGAGTGCGAACAATACCTAAAAAACCCAATACCCCAATACCCAATACCCAATACCAATACCTGAGACCCCCAATACCCCAATACCCAATACCCAATACCCAATACTGGGGCCAAAAATTGCAATGTCACTGGACAGGTACATTCCAGTTGCGTACAGAAGATTTTTTGCACTGCAATTAAAATTTTTAAGAGCCCTGGTTGGGCCGCTGCCCAAGCAGGGCGAAAAAATTTTGAAAAATTAGCTTTTCGGAAGCCATTTAGAAGTCATTTTGGACGTAAATTTTGCAGAATTAACAGTTTTGGGGGGTACTTTATATTTCGTAATTCTGTCGTGTTTCTTCTGGCGAATTTTTTCCTAATGGCCGGAAATTGTGTGCACCACCGCAATAGCCATTGGTATGGTACTGGAAGCATTATGGTGACATTAGAAATGTTACCATTTATATTTTAGATTTTCGGGGCAGGGGCCTCCGAAAAATCGGGATTTTGGAACGACGTCGTTTATGGATGGCTCCTTAACGCGAAAACAGCTTCCTAAACCGAATCATCGATTAACTTTTTCGATTTTTTCATATCAATTTTTCAGGTCAACATCGATTTTTCCATATTTTTACCTGTCCCAATTAGTATTGGGTATTGGGGGGTAAAAACCCCAATACCCAATACCCAATACCTGGAAAACACCCCAATACACCCAATACCCAATACCCAATACCAGTTCGCACTCTACTACTTACCTTTAAAAAATCTGAGTTGTAAAGAAATTTCTAGATTAAAATTGTTACATACGATTTTGCAATCCAATTCCTTGAATTACTTTTGGTTAGATATAGTGAGTGGTCTATCCCAGAAACTTTACACCGGCCCTTTTGAAAATCCTGGGTACCACAGTTGTTAGTAGGGTCACAATTTTTTTTTGAAAAATCAATATGCAAATTAGGGCAAAAGCGGGAAAATTCACAGTCACATTTTTAGTAAATTCTTTGGAAGCAGCCAACAGTTTATCTAACAACCTGCATATTACTTCTTTTGCACTGAGCCCAACAGCGACTGCTTAAGAAATCCTTCCTTGGGATTCACCTAGAAATCCTCTACAGGCAATTTTCTGTGAAAATATGCAGTTATAGGCAATGATTTCACGCTCTGTATTGGCGTTTTCGAACAGGTTTCTTAACTGACTCAAGGTGAAAAGTGGAAAAGTTGTTGTAAGTACCAGTACTGGACACACATAGCACGTTGGACACGTTTTAGACACATTTCAAAAAATTTTTTAAAAATAAAAAAATTTGGCCTTGCTTCAAAAATTTTTTAACAACTGCGCTCCGTACGCCACACCACCTCCATGGACCGGGGCTTACCCGTCGTCTGTCCCCTAAATTGTTTGCTTTTTGAGAGATCGTCAATTTTATTTTCTTAGATGTGGCGACTGTTTCGAAAACTCGGCCTACCCTCTTCTATCTGATCAGCAGCTCATACCCCCACATTTTCCAGTCGCTGTATGACTAAGATACCTCGAGAGCAGAGCGGTGCAGACCACAGCCAAAGTCTGTGACAAGAGCACATCGTAACGCAGCTGGAGTCCGTAAAACATATCAGCCAGTGGGTTAGAGGAGAGCGAACGGAGTAGATGGAACAAAAGCCCGTCGTAGAAAGTATCGCACAACACTTCCAGCTGTCTGACTGTTTTGTTGGCAACATCTCGCGCCGACTCGATCCACTGACTGAACGTGAAACCCTGCGTCGAGCTGTTGTTGTCAACCGCATCAAAGGCAGCTATTTTGGTGGAGAGACTGACTATCAAAGCGTCCAGATTGTCCCATTGGTTTTCAAGCAGTTCGGCGGGAACAAAACTCGGACTTTTGGTCACAACCAGCTCACCGTCTACAGACATTTTGCTGCTGACGGCCGGCCGTCGACAGGCCAACTCCACCAGCTGAGCCACTACCTGCGAGACGCCGGTGAAATTGTCGCGCCAGTCTTTGAGCACAGCTACCAACTCTCGGATTTCGCTCAGAAAAAACCAGCCAGCCTTGCCCTCTCGGAATTTCTCCACCTCGCCCGACCAACTGCGCAACAGTTCCACGGCTAGACTGTCAAGCTTGTTGCGCACTCGCAAAAGAGTGGCAGACCGGCCAGCAAGACGACTCTCCAGAATGCTGTCACTGGCTTGAGAGTTGGCCAGCAGTTTGCGACGAATCCGCAACGCTCCGCCGTCGCTGAAACGCAAAGGAAACGCGGCACACGAACCGCAGGTGATAAAATCGAACGGCTTCCAGGCCTGATGAGTGTCGTTTTCGGTGACGATATAAAATCTAAAACAATCAGGATTAGACACAAGTAAACACGTAACAGATTTTCATGTAACAGCGAATTTTCTGCAAACCATTTCTGGGTCATTTTTTATTTTTGTATAGCTTCAGATAAATCCATGCTAGATAAAATCGACTATTTTAGCTGAATTTTAACCAAAAAACCAAAACAGATTCGGTTGCATTCCTGGGCAGACAGAGGATCCCAGATTACTATACAGCTTTTGACCAGTCGCCCAAATCGCTCAAACGGCTCCATCCGCAGTAACCCCTTCTGCTCGCTCATTTTTTGGAGCGAATGAAATGTTCATAAAAAATTACAGGACTAGAATTACCGTTGAAAATGCAGGTTGACGGGAGCAAAAGCGAAGGCCACTCGAAACTTGTCAGAGCTCATTTTGTAGAAGGGCCCGGTGTAGGCGTCCAAAAACTCTAACGCCTCGTTGTAGCGTTCTATATTCTCAGTCAACAATCGGATGTGCGAGAGCCGCACTGCATTCCACTCGGGCGGCAGGTAGTCCAACCGACTCTCCAGCGCCGACTTGAACGCCTGCGTCCACTGTCGATAGATTTTCAGCATCTGCAAAGGCAGCAGAATGGACAACTTCGACTCGGCCATCCATTCTTCGCAGACGAGCGGGCGTTTGACGCGCACCGACAGCTCGTGTGCTCTGCGCGTCCAGTTGGTCAGCAGAGCAGCAGAGACTTTGTCTTCGAGTCGCAGGTCGGGCAGCGCTCTGTCGCCTGAACTGATCATAGCAGCAGCAGCGACGTTTTGCGGCAGCGACTTGGCCAAAGTGTCAATCTTAGCCAGCGCCAGTTCGCGCGAGGCTTGGCTCAGCCGTTGCACCCAACTCTCGCGATCCTCCTCTGCGAACGTGGAGAAACGGTACTCGGTAGCGTCGTCGGTCTGTAGTTTCAGACTGAACGGATAAGGCAGTTGGTCGGTGCAGTCGGTGAGCTGGACGAGCACACGTTCAAGCACAATCAGCTGGGTGGCGGCCGGGTCGGAACGCAGCTGCGCGTGCTCGATGGTGCAGTCCCACAAGGCCAGAATGTTTCCCACCAAACGCGCTTGAACAGTGATCGTTGGTTCTGGTTGCTGGGGGCACTGCAAGCTGGGCAGACAACTGGAATCGATCAATAAAATGCCCTCTTTATCGGGCAAAATATGCCCGTCGTGTATCCAAGCAATAATCTGCACTAAATTGGTGTCCATCTCGGCCGCCTAAACAAACGCGCTGCACAGATTATATTCAGAACAAGGAAGCTATATGTTATCATACATGGGCCGGAGGTGCCTGGGCTGGGATCAGCGGTACAGTACTATTAGGCGATGCCGATTAGGCGACGGCGATTAAGCGATGGTACTATTAGGCGACAAAAAACATTAATAGATAATAGTAGCATTTAGGTAGGCTGCCCTTCCTAATCAGTCAGGGGTCTATAGCCATGTTCAGCTATAAGCCGGAATCATACATGGGCCGGGGCGCGCGGGGTGAGTGCCCAGCACAGGGAAAAAGCGGCAGCGTGTTTTTTTAAAGAACGGCAACTGCAATTTACGCTCGACGCTTCACGCACGTAGAGTGTTTGTTTTATTTTTGTTTTTACATGTAAATAAAAAGTAAGTGTAAAAAGAAATAAAGTGTGTGTGAAACGAGTTTAGTTATGTCCAACTCTACTGTTGTTAGTTGTGGTGCTCTCTGCCACCAATATGCCACTGTTTTGTTTGCTCGATTGCCTTCCCACCTTCTGATTGTTTGAAGTTAAAGAAAGATTCTTCTCCTTCCCCTGACGAATGAATATACCAGTGCAGTGTTTTGAGTGAACAATGTGTTATTTCTTCCCTACGGCAACTTGCGTATTCTGCCACGGTCGAAGATAACTGTCCCCGATGCTGACAACCAGTTTCGCTGCCCAACGTTGCCAAAACTGTCGAAGAAGAAGGAAGAAGGAAGAAAAGAAGAATAAAGTTATGCGTTTGATTGCATCAGATCTGCGTATTACCCGACTGAAGCGGGTGTGCATTTATTTGGAGTGCCTTGATGGGGTCTCCCAAAGAAACAGTTTGTTTGAAGAGTTGCTATCATTTATCAAGCTACTGTCTGAGCACCAGGATCAACATCTGCTAGCTGCAGCTACAAGATCAGTCCGGCTCCATACCTACTCCCCTTTTCCCCGCAGATTGATTTGATTGCCCGGGTCACCTGAGGCTTAAACCGTAAGCTGATCAGCGATGCTGGAGAACTAGCGAGAGACGGTTGAGACGCAGACCAAAACGACAATGACATGACTCGAGTGTACGGACTTCACATGCCGGTGGATTAATTTGTACTTACAGTTTGTTATTACTCACGTTATCTTTAGCGAAGGATTCGTAATGCTGCACCAATATGCCGTACGTATTTTGAGTTGTGCAACCGAAACTAAACCTGTTTTTTGACTGATTTTAATAAATTCAAAACACCAGGGTTCAGGGACCAGAAAGTAGAGAGCAAATTGAGGAGCCATACGCTGAATCTCAGGCGGCAATGAATTGGAATCAGTGGCGTATCCAGGATTTTGGAAAGGGGGGCGTAAAATTTTGAAAGTGCCTGGTTGGGCCGCTGCCCAACCAGGGTAAGAAAATTTAGCAAAATTAGCCCTCAAAAACGCGTTTAAAACGCATTCCGAGCTTAAAATTAACAGAAATTACAAGTTTTAGTAGTTTATAATGGCCCAGGGCGAGAAAATTTTGAAAATTTGGCCTTCAAAAACGCATCTAGAAGGCATTCTGAGCACAAAATAGACAGTTTTAGTACATAATTCATTAGTTTCTTATATTTTTGACAGACTTTTTCTGCCTACCTCCACCGCAAAGGGGGGTGTACACACCCTACACCCCCTGGATACGCCACTGACTGGAATCACCGATTTGCACTTTTCTCAGAGAGCTCGCCAATCCGTCAAAATAGTAGACCCCATCCGGACGTTTTATGACGGCAGTGAAATGACCGGGTCGGTGCATAGTGATTGCAACCAATTTGTAGTGATTGTATCTGCTACCAATGTGGCGCAGTCTGTTCGGGAGTCTGCGAAAGCAATCCTCTAATTTTCCCCCAGTTCGTATGTCCATCAGAAACATCCACGGACCATGGGGTGTTTGAAGCTGGGAAAGGGTGGTAGGATCAGCCTCTGTTCTCTGTTTTTGAATTTGCTTGGCTCGGGTAAAGGCAAGGTAGACTCGCTCTCGCTGTGAAGCGCAGTAATTAACTCTGTAAGGACGCACCGGTCCGGTTTGCATGTTCAATACAAAAGTTAGAATAGTACCCATCAGTAGATCGAACCGATGCACCAGCTTTCGGGCTGCACGCTGCAGTGTAACGCTCACCACAAAACGGCAAGAATTCTTGATGACGATTGAACAAGCTCCTAATCTGACCTTCAAAACTGCGGCCTGGTTGTTCTCTACAGTATTTAACGTTACAGCAAGTTGAGAGCGCTTCAAATCTGCTAAACTTACTTTTCCAGGATCATTTCTTTTATTTCAGTAATTCGTTCCTGGCCAGCAGAAGACGGACAATCCGAGTATTGACAGATGGTGTGCTCACTGCCAACCCAACAGTACTGGAAATACTTTATGAGCCGTTGGTTCTCGTTTCCTTCTAAGTCTATTGTGCCAGAGGAAGAATCCAAGTTCTGCAATAATTTGCGAGTCGTTTTATACACCGACATGACAATTCTAAAATTACGTACGTACGTACCTGCGATGCGTCATTGTACAACTGCTGGACAATAAATTGCTTTGCACCAACGGCATCTTTACGTTTCAAGAAGTGGATAAGTGTATCAGTGCTCGGTCTTTTTGGTCTTCTATTCCATTTCCGTTTGGGTTGGTGAGCAGATCGACGAAGTCAGGGCTGTCATGCAAATGACAGGACAGCGCCATTAGCACGTTGTCGATCGTGCAGGTGTTTGCAAGTCCACGTCCACCCCATTTGATGAACACAGGGCCACTTTCCTCAGCTGATTTCTGCTGTGTCATACGGTCTGCGCTGTTCGACTGTTTTTGTCGTTTGCTTCCTTGATCTCGACTTGCATACCCGGCATGTTTGCGCTTCCGTGCAGTATGCGTCGGGGGTGCAGGTTCCTTTTGCTGCCGTTTCTTACGAGCGAGCAACATGTCTGAGCTGTCGAGCTACGATTTCCGATTCAATCAGCCCCCTCAAGTCTTCCGTCGGAATCTGCTCATGACCGCTGTAGGACTTGCAAGCGTGCCAAACGACGTACGTAGTGTAGAGCGTCCGCGTGTACAGGCGGCTGTCGATCCACAAACAGAGACATTTGGCGCCATAGCTTTCCTTTCCTTGATTGCATCATGACCATCGTGCCAGCGAAGGAACTGGTGCGAGTCAGAAGAATGCAGAGTGACCATCCACATCCACTGAGACCAGACTGGGTAACTACCGTATAGTGCTGTTTATAGTACCCGGGTACTATATATGGCACTTAGGGTTTTGCGAAAATAAAATTGAATCCATTTATAGTACCCGGGTACTTTATATGGCACTCTACAAAATCAGGTCTATAAGAAATTAACAATAGTATGTAAAGTTCTTTGCTCAAATTACGATCTAGTTGTAAAAAATAGGTTCTTCACTTACATCAGAACCTCCATGATTGCATTTTCTATTGTTTTTCTTCATACAAACAAGGTTTGTCACCAAAAATGCTGTAATATTGGCACGATTTGTATTGATAACTGCTCACTTCAGAATAAAAATGTGTCTCCATTTACAGTACCCCGGGTACAATAAATGGCACTAAGTGCCGTTTATAGTACCCGGGGTACTATAAATAGGGGGGTACTATAAACAGCACTATACGGTAGGGTGTTTGGGGCGCCCAACCTACAATATATATATATACTGAAACGATAGCATATAAACCCATCCGTTTAGCCTGTATAGCATTCTTTATTTGTGTTCTATTCCAGTAAAGTAAACTTCTCTATTTGGGGCCGTTTACCCGTTCTTTTAAATGTATAACTTTACTGGAATACGTAGAACACAAATAAACAATGATATTACGATATGAATAATATAGATGAAGCGTTTGGCATGTAATCTTACCGTTGAACTCGACAGTGGTGCGACTCAGGGATTGTAGTACTGCGTTTTCCTCTATTTCTGAAATGGTCCCATTTTCTGCAGTCCCATTCTTCTGAATTTCGGTAAAACCATGTTGTCTACAAAAGCCAACATGTTACGCAAGATGAATCGCATGTAGATACCAGTATACAGAATTGATTAACAGCATGTGTTTCTCTTCAGTCTCAGCTTAGCTCGTTCGAGTAACTAGATGCGTATTCTTGGATCTGCTGGAGCAAATTTATTCTGCACTTCGAAATCGAAATGGTACATTAACAAAAACCTTTCAAACAAACACATTATATTCCATGCAATTTACACTGTTTTAATTGCGCACTGTTTCAGACGTTTAAGCGGTTATTAGAAAGGCAACGCACTGACAACACTCGCTAAATTTGTCGCAACTCGCATTTGCAACGCACCGTAGTTTTAGTCGCAAAAATACTCGGGGGCAATTTTGGTTGCATTTGTGTTGCACTTTTGCTGGGCACTGACGACGCGCCGGGCCGGGGGTTGCTCAGAAACGGTAAAGAGACGTCTTGTTCTGCGTATCTGCATTGTTAAACTTTTAGTAAATTAGAAATAAGGAGAAAACTCTGAACAGAAGAGCTCTGACATGGTATACAGTCGCAAAATATGCAGAATTTATCGCTTAAAAACTAACTGTTTAGTTATTTAAACTATTTGGTATTATTTGGTATAAAAAAATACCAAATACCAAATAATACCAAATACCTAGAAAATACCAAATAATACCGAATAATACCAAATAATACCGGATACCATTTGCATCCCTACTTATGACTATACGACTCCGGAACGTGCCCTATACTGATGCGTACCCCTAGGGGTAATTTTATATTTGAAAAACAGACCCTACGGATCGTGCCCTATTCCGATGCGTCCCCTAGGGGGACTGTTACGTTTTTAAAACAGGCCCTCCGGAGCGTGCCTCATACTGATGCTTCCCCTTGGGGTATTTTTATACTTGGAAAACAGGCCCTCTGGAGCGTGCCTATACTGATGCGTCCATACATGGGCCGGAAAAAATGGGTTGTGGTAGTCCAAATCCGAAAATTTGGGGATGGGCCTGCCGGTTTGGGGGCATATAACTACAGGCAAACCAGTACTAATAGGTATTACAGGCAGACATGGGCAAAGGGGGGCTGAGGGGAGGTTGGGGCCCCCATCAGGCTCTGATCTACCCCCCATTAGCCGGCCGCCATACATGTAACAGCTCCGGGCCGACCTGGGGGGAGGGGGGTAGGGGGGTTTTTTCCTCAGGTGGGGGGTCGAGGGGGGGTTTCGCCCAGGTGGGGGGTCCCAAATTTCAAAAAGCTCCAAAACGCCTAGAAATGCGTTTTTAGCACGTTTTTCTCAGTAAGGACGCTAAAAATCGCTATTTTAAGCTGCCAAATAGCGTTTTAAAGCTAAAAACAAGCAAAAAATGACAAAAAGAGCTTCCAAAAACACCGATTTTTCTTAAATATCAGCAGTGGAAACGCCAAATTCGGTTTCCAAAGGCTTTTCAAGTGAATTTTACGCTAAAAATTAGTGATTTCTGACCCAGTTTGTTAATACTGGAGCCACTACTAGTACTTGTATTTTTTGGTCAGGGGGAGGGGTCCCTTAACCTGTCTCGGGGGGGGGGGGTGAGGGGGGGTTTGGCCTTTCCAGCAGGGGGGTGACCCCCCCAACCCCCCTAGTACATGTATGCCGGCCGCTACCCCCCATCAGGAATTTTTGGGAAGAATTTTGTATAGAAAATTATGATAAAAATATGCCTGGAATAGGCGTAAATGAGCTCAGAATAGCTAATTTTAACTTATTTTAATGAAAAAAAGCCAAAAAACCCTGATTTTCGCCAAAAATCGGACTTTTTGGCTTACCACCCCCTCAGCCCCCATCAGGCGCTCCTCCCCCCCCATCAGGCCCCCCCTCAGGAATTGAAAATTCTACCCCCCCATCAGCCGAAATGCTAGCCCATGTCTGATTACAGGTGTATGGCTAACTGAACCATCGTTTTACGTTTTACTCTGTTGGCCAAGTCAATCGTTAATCTACAGTATAGATAAAAAAAATGTCTCATCGCTTTTTTGGCCTTCACTCAAACGTTTCGTTCTCAGTCACTTCTTTACCGATTTGGCTCAAATTTTCAGCAAAAATTAACAACATGGTTGGCTAAATATTCTGCAAGTGTGGTGCCAAAATTCCGACTCATACTGGTTTTATGACCTGAAAACTAGAAATGAGGGTGGTCCACGCAAATTTAATTTTTTTCGGTAATACAAGGAGTACAGGCCTGAAACTTGCAGGAATGATTGGTGTTGCTACTGGGCATAACATACTAAGCGGGGAGCCCTGTAGCTCAAAGGGCACTAAAATGGGGGAATTTCAAAAACATGACGAAATATGACTTTTCTTCGTAAAACCGGCAAAATGACGATTCTAAAGATTTTCAATTTTCAAAAAACGCTGCAGGGATGGTTACTATGGTGTGGAACAGAGCTTAAATATCAGGTTCATTTATTTGTCGAACTGCCTGCTACAATCTATGTTGATTAACAACAGATTCAGTGCTTTGATTCTAGAAGGTGCGGATTTCTTAACTATGGGATTTTCACTCATGTTTTTGAAATTCCCCCATTTTAGTGCCCTTTGAGCTACAGGGCTGCCCGCTTAGTATGTTATGTCCAATAGCAACACCAATCATTCCTGCAAGTTTCAGGACTGTACTCCTTGTATTACAGAAAAAAATAAATTTGCGTGGACCACCCTCATTCCTAGTTTTCGGGTCATAAAACCAGTATGAGTCGGAATTTTGGCACTGAACTTGCAGAATATTTAGCCAACCATGTTGTAAAATTTTGCTGAAAATTTAAGCCAAATCGGTAAAGAAGTGACTGAGAACGAAACGTTTGAGTGAAGGCCGAAAAAGCGATGGGACATTTTTTTTTATCTATACTGTATTTCGACGAATATTATTTGTTCGCTGAACCACCAATGTAGGTAAAGTGTCGGTACAAAGAAGAAGACAACAAAGCGAAACCTGATACAATTAGATAAGGGCAAAGATAAATACTTATATAAAAAAGCAGAGCAAACAAAGATCATCATCAGTTCACATCACACAATATAATTTAATTACAGTATATAAAGTTGCCAAAAATTCACTTTCTCTCTAGGACCAGGTTATGCTTTAGTAGAGAGAAAACCAGTTGGAGAGACATGAAGCTGAAAGTCCTAAAAATCCCAGAAAAAAATCCTAAAAATCAAAAACTCCGACCCAGATGTTAAAAACTACCAGAAAAACCTCCTAACTCTAATCTAAAATTTTTCCTCCAATCCTAAATCAAAAAAACCTAAAAAAATGGGGAGATCACTCGAATTGCAAATTTTGAACTCAGACGACCGAATGTGGTATCAAATGACTGCTGACAATCTCTTGATAATTATTTTACATACCAACATCTAATTCCAACACGGAAATCGCACGAGAAACAGAGGCGTTAGCATAGATGGTATGCAAGAAACCGCACACCAGAACGACACCAAATTTGGTTGGCTGCTGCACGGGAAGCTCGTAGAATGAAACGCAGGGATTTATTTCTGTCAGAAAAACATGTACTAGTACTAGATAAGAAATCCAACCCAAGGTTTTGGCGTTTTATTCGTACACGACTTGCCGCTAAAGTAGAAATTCCTGTCTTAAGATCCCCGGATGGGCAGCTGCTACTAGATAACGCGGCAAAATGTGAGGAATTCAATCGCTATCTTAGTTCTGTATATATTCTTGATGATGGACAAATTCCTTTCGATGTAGTGCAGATATCACGAAACAAATTGTGCAACGTAAATTTCGACATACAAATTGTGTTTGATCATATACTGAAGTTAACAGCTAAACGGTCCTCTGGTCCTGATGAAATTCCTCAATTTTTTCTGCGAAACCTAGCAGCAGTTGTTGCTGAACCCCTGGCAAAGGTTTTTAGTTTTTATTTTGCTATTGGCAGACTTCCCAGTCAATGGAAGATTTCCAAGGTTGTACCCCTTCATAAGAAAGGTCTTGTATCGGAGGTAAAAAATTATAGAGGTATTAGTCTCCTATGTACATCCAGTAAGGTCATGGAATCTATAATTAGAGAAAAGCTAGTTGAGCATTTAAAAGAAAATAAGTTGATATCCCATGCTCAGCACGGTTTCTTGAGTAAAAAGTCAACTGTAACACAATTATTAGAATGCCTAAATGAATGGACTAAAGCAGTAGACAGGAAAGAAACAGTTGATATTATTTATTTAGATATAGCTAAAGCTTTCAATAGCGTATCCCATCCTAAGCTTATCAATAAGCTAAAATGCATTGGTGTTTCTGGAAACCTCTTATCATGGATAATAAATTATTTAACAGATCGCCAACAGTATGTACAGCTTGAGAATAGTTGTTCTACTAAATCTGTAGTAACATCTGGAGTTCCTCAAGGCAGTCTCTTAGGTCCAGTTTTGTTTTTAATATATATAAATGATATAGAAACAGTTCTCAAATTTTCAAGGATTAAATTGTATGCTGATGATGCCAAAATATACTTTACAACTAAAAAGGGTGAAACTCAATACCCATTACAGTTAGACTTGAATAGAGTATATGATTGGGCATCAGGTATGCAGTTAGGAGTTGCCATTCAAAAGAGCTCAGCTCTGCACTTAGGACATACCAACGAAGATCAGATTCAGTACACTATTTCAGATATTAGAATTCCAATCGTTTCTACTATGACTGATCTTGGGGTAATAGTAACGGATAACTTGAAGTTTTCTATGCACTGTCAAAATTTAGCTACTAAATGTTTCCAGAAAATAAATCTGATATTTAAAACATTTGAAGCGTTCAGACGAAGAAATGCCTCAGTCCATAAATAGATGAAACGAGAAAAACGCGTTCAAAGTTTTCGGCCAGCCTGAAATAAATTGTGCAAACTGCTATGGCCTAAAGTGTATTATGCCAAAAGAGGCCCATACCAGTGCTACTCTGCACCTGAGTTTGGGCCACCACATCTTTCCTGATTTGCATATTTTTAAAAATTTGTGATAGTGGACTTAGGCTGTTTTAAGGTCTAAACCATAAAACAGCCTAAGTCCATATTCACAAATTTAAAAAAGATCAGTAAGAGTAAGAGAGCAGTATAACTACTAGGCTTGATTGCCTTCCAGAACTCCGGGTAGTGGACTAGCAGTCTTGCCATCAATTTGCAGCTTAAAAATTGAGCTACAATTATCTGAAATGTTAAATTATCGTTGATAGATTCCATAATAAGGAGCCAAAAGGTGGCCCAAGGCAGGTCCATTTTAGTCTTCAAAAGCGGCATTCGATCAAAGTTTCTTGAACTAGTCTATCAGTACTCTAAGGATTTTTAAGTCTAAATAATGATTATTGAATGAGAAATTTGATTTCAAAATTTTATCAACCTTAGTAAATGATGGAACATTTGTGATTTTCAGCCGTTAGCTAATTTGCTCCAGAACCTGTAGGCGTACGCTGGCGTTCTTGCCACTATTTTGTAGCTGAAGGATCGAGCAACAATAATCTTAAATATAGCGCATAGATTTTAGGGGTTACAGATAAGCTATTGGGGTCGAAAGGGGGTCAAAAAATTTTTTTCTTCAAAAACACAATTCGACCGATGCTTCTTAAAGTAATCAAAAAGTACTCTTAAACCCCCGATTTTTAAGTCTAAATTCTGATTACTAAGCCAGAACATCAAATTCGAAATTTTGATCCAATAGTTAAGCAGCCCGATTACTGTATCTTCGAATTGAAGCATCAAATCTGGGATTCCTTTTCACGGGGTTGAGAACTCGGCTATACTACGTAATAATGTATCAACTTTCAGCTGTCCGGGTCGTTTTTTTTAATGTTGAGTGTGAATATTGAGGCTCTTGACTTGGACTTAGGCTTTTCTTCAACTGAATTTCGAGCACTGCTAAAAAAATCCGTTGGTGTAACTTATGACATAGAATGTTTTCAGATGAAATAATTTGTATTGAACATGTCCATAGTTAGGGGATTGTGCTGCCGAGTAGAACTCAATTTTTTCAAAAAGTGGACTGAGGCATTTCTTCGTCTGAACGCTTCATTTTTGTCACGAGACCAAGGGTTCTTATTGCAAATGTACAAGACATTTGTGCGACCACAGTTGGAATATGCCTCAGAAATCTGGAATCCGCACTTGCTGAAGGACATTGATCTGATAGAGCGAGTCCAGCGCTCCTTCACTCGCCGTGTACCCGGTATGCGGGATCTCTCGTATGATGACCGATTATCTGCTTTAAATTTGAAGTCCCTTGAAGAGCGAAGGATTGAAAGGGACTTGGTTATGGTGTTTAAAATTCTTCATGGATTGGTGGATGTTCCGGTCGGTAAAGGTAAGTTTGGTAGCCCGAAAGTCTAATGCGGCCGGGCAGCGGCCAAAGGGGCGGGCCGGTTGCGCTGGTCACTGGCCGATGGATCGACTGCCCTGCCGGCACACGGCCGCTGTTTAATTATTTATAGATTGCTTTCAACATCACAGACAATCATTACCCCTCAATCATTTCTCCATTACAATCAACAACAAATGCTTTTATATCAACGGATACTGTCGCTTGATTTCTTCAACCAGCCGAAGAAAAGGCTCCTCTTTGTTCACCGATCTCCACCAGTAGCTGGCTAAGTAGCTTTAGCTTTGCAACATCTCCCGCCAACTCCCTCGCTCGTTTGAGAAAATCGGCTTTGACGATGTGCTGTCGGTGCTGGGAGGAGGCCGAGCGCTCTTGCGAATTCCAAGGCGGCTTTGTCATCTACGATGTTGAGGATGAAGTCCACCATATCAGGTTCCCGCCATTGGTGTCTGGTGGGGTAGACCATCGTAAGCGACACTTTGACAAATATGTACGTAGGTAAGCGTCTCGGCCGAAACTATGGAGTCGGCGTTCAAGAGAACACTTACTAGCTGTGACCCGACTGGTCTACCCCTGCTTTTATAAGCGTCTGGGCGGATACGTTATACCCGTAGGTTGACACCGACCCTTTTCGTTCCGACCGACCGACGCTGTGCCCCTAAGTTAACCTCAGTCTGTTCAATTAGTAATTGACTGGGACTTAATTGACCTGGGCGGTGTACCTTGTGCCAGCTCAACTCCTTGAGGCGCCGGCCACAACAGAGGCAGTGGCCGTGTGCCGGCCGGTCGATCGATCGGCCAGTGACCAGCGCAACGGGCCCGCCCCTTCGGCCGCTGCCCGGCCGCATTAGACTTTCGGGCTACCAAACTTACCTTTACCGTTCCGGTCGGGGAATTATTTGAATTCGCGCGCGTGTCTGTCACGCGTGGCCACAGATTGAAATTATTTACACAGTATACTCGTCTCGACACAACCAAAAATTTCTTTGCCAACAGGGTAACAGGTATTTGGAACGCATTGCCTTCTTCAGTGGTAAATTCCTCTTCTGCAAATGCTTTTAAAAGTGAACTATCAGGTCTGAATCTACTTGCATATACTAAGGGTCGGGCATTAGAAGCCGGTCGATCGGCCCAGCCCGTCCTTTGAATCTGATCGGTATCTACTTGACTTTTGTACTAGACGATGTTCATAAACTTTCTTTCTTTTCTTTTCTTTCTTAATTATTGCATGCTATATACAGCTTTACCTGAGAGTGAGATACGTGTTTTTGGTGCGGAACAAATCCTGTAAAACGTGCGCACGCAAAATGTATATCTTTAACAAATATGACCGAATGCGGTATCAAACAACTACTTTTGACTTCTACATTATTGTTTTACACATCAGCCCATTCACAACCAATTACTGCGTGCTATCTCAGATTACGCTCTCTAGTCATATTGCCATACTTCAAAATTATGGGCCGATTTCCCTTGGAACCCCACTTAGAAAACTTGCTATAAAATTCATACGTATGGACGTACATTCGTTCCCAAGGCCGAATCGGTAGACCATTACCCTAGCTACAGAATTAGCACAGTTAGAGATTGGGATCGAAACCCCAGGACGGTGATCCATTTTAAACGACGAAAAAATGCGCCACGATCTCCACTAAAACAATCGTAGCATTTGAGTCCTCCGACAGATATGTCTGCCCAAGAGCATATTGGTAGATATGACAATGTCTTTGTCCAAGCCCCAAGACGGTGGCTCTCTTTAAACAAAAAACTGGCCAAAACTGATCTACACTTGAAACACTAATCGGCGCAAGTAGTGATCTCCCTAACCTGGCCATGTACGACTACTAAAACTATTGGACTAGAATCGACCCCCACGCCGGTTTCCACAGTAGGCCTACTTGGCACGGCCTGCCGGCCTATACTTTTCAAAGTTTCACGCAGTCGCTGACTGTATGGTTTGGCCATTTCAGCTAGGGAGTAACCCCCCAACCCCCCTAGTACATGTATGGTTTCAGCAAAGGACTTTATCATAGAAGCGAAAGAGAACTTAACGTCAACCCATACAACGGGTCCGCGAGCAAGAGGCGAGGAGGTGGGGTGAAGGGGAGAGGGTTTGCCAGCCAGGTGGGGGTTAAGGGGAGAGGGTTTGCCGTGAGAGTTAGTGGTGAGCGAGTTTGGCTTTTTGGCCACAGAGGACCTAGTACGGCCCTAGTACACGCACGCATCAAGTTAAACGAGTAGAATACAAACAAGTCTGCAAGCAAACAATTGTAATAAGAGACTGTGGCACGTGCGACTACAACGATCAGAAAAATAATGTCTGCCTGCAGATTAGTTTTCATTCTTCTATCGCAGTAAGTTTAGCCCATCCAATTCGTTACCTGTAAAATCCCATGCCAGGACACTAAAAGCTTATCAAAAGTCACGGAAAAGCTCTGTTTTTGGAAACAGTTGATCTTAAAATCATACATGAGTCCGGTAGTTTTCTCTGCTGATTCAGAATATCATCATATTTTTGCGCTACGGCCACTCAGTCGCAAGTTATGGACCTCTGAAGTTTCATTAAGAAACATGCGGTGACAAGCCATAAACCTGAAATATATGTTTGCATTCATTCATGCATTTCTGAAGGGAACCTTTTGTCAGTCAATAGTGTACCCGACCTATTTTTTTGACCCGCTGAGTTCAAAAATTGTTTTGTTGAGTTGACCTTTGTTTTAATCTATAATTGCTCCTTTTTGAGATATATGAATATTAATGCAAATTTGTTTTGAACAGTAATATCTCAAAATCGAAAAAGAGTAGGGGAAAAACACAGGCCATTTTTTAACTCAGCGGGTCAAAATACGGGTACACTATTCACTGACAAACGGTTCCCGTAAAGAAATGCATGAATGCTGAACATTTATTTCAGGATTACGGCTTGTCACGGCATGTTTCTTAACGAAATTTCAAAGGTCCATAACTTGCGACTGAGTGGCCGCATTTCAAAGGTCCATAACTTGCGACTGAGTGGCCGCAAAAATATGATGATATTCTGAATCAGCAGTGAAAACTGCACCATATAGGTACCACGTTACCACGTCATGCCCAGATATGACAGATAATTTATTGTCTGAGTACCAGAGCATAAAAACTATGTAAGTAGCTCAGGAACAGACAGATTGAAAAACAGATGTCATTTTCGTAATCAGCGGCAAAACCTGAATTAGGTTATATAAACTTGATGGCTCTGTACCCTGCATGCGACTGAACTGAGTCACGTTTCAACGAGCATGCCTTTCAAACGGCCTAAAATTTTTTTCGAACAGGTTTGAGAGGCCAAAACACACCCTCCCCTGAACAGCACAATTTAATGCGCTCATTTGTTTGGCCAAATCATGCCTAATTTTTGTTAAAACATTAGCTTGGCAGGGCCTTTGCACAAAAAGTTATAAAGACTTTTCGAAAAAAACGGAGTGGCATTTTGCGGCAATTTCGTAGTTTTCGGTGAATATCCCGCTAACCAGCTGCGATCTGGACACGGGAGTACCAGAATATGAAACGTCATTGGTACAGCTACAAAACCATATGCGAGTAGTGATCCTAGCTTAAGCAACCAATGAAGAGTGATCGTTTGAATGGAGACTGTCAGACACCAGAAAATGAGCCCGAAAATCCCTGCCGATCCAACTTTCAGGGGGTATAGCTCGGGTTCCAGGAGGTTGCTGGTGGTTGGACACGTCGGGCTTCGATTGAGCTCTATTTTAACAGCCACATCCGTGAGATGCCCTGCTTGCCCCGTCTCTTCGGCACCTACAGTGTACCTAAGCTGACTTTCTCGCAAAATGCTTCTTAAACAATAGCTACGTACAATAACTGTGCACCACCGATGACAGAAACTAAAACTGATTTGTTTATGTTTTCGAATTTCTACTTTCCAATAAACCAATTCACTAGTACGTCATTTTAGTAACACCTAATACACTAATCTAACACACAACAAGTACACGTAGCATACATAAATCAGTTCGGATAAATTTATTTTCTGTAAATGTGTGGTCTAGAATGCTGTCATACGTCTGCGAGACTTGCGTACATTGGCGGGGCAGTAGTCAGGTGAAGTAGTAACCAAGTCTTTGCATTTTTTCTTTCGGATGCGGTTGCTGAGCACTTGATATAGGAGAAACGCAAGCCAGAGAATTAGAGGAGTATGAGAAATACAGTAGCCAATAATGATGAGGCTCAGCGGGAACTTATAACCGCGGTCGAAGATGGGCGAGTAAGTGATGAATCCTGCTATCATGACGAAGAAGAGAAGCAGCGGGGCGCCAGCCATCCACATAAGACGCCACCACCAACCCGTTCGACCAAATAATTTTCCAAACACACTCGTTGATTTGCCCAGCATAGAACTTATATCCGCTACCATTTTCTTCATTCCGTACAAGTATGATACAGTGACAGCTTCCAGAATTCCAAGATAAATTAGAGCCAACGGAGATGTAATTGTATCTAGAAGGGTAACCAGTCGGTCTCCACGCTAAAATTATATCTTTACATTTTTTTTCACAGAAAAGTGTCAGATCGATTTCAGGCCGAACACTCTGCAGTGTCGGGCGGCCAGTTAGTATTCCGATTCCTTCTAGTTATAAGCAGCCGGGGAAACAACAATGTACACAGAACCGACACACCGCTATGGACAAAAATCTATGTGACATTTATGTGCGCATACACCAGAGTCAAACAAAACAGTATCTAGAGTACTGTACGTACCTGACAGCAGAATGGCAGACCCAGCAGAAAGCAGGCCACGCAAGCAAAGAGCAGTATGAGCCATCTTCGTTTGCGAAGTGAGGGCCAGGTGTCCAGAGCACTCATAACGACAGCATCAAAGCTTGTGATTTGTGAACCGAGACCGAGCATAAGGACCATGAGAAAAAAGAGCACCGACCAAAGTTGAGAGGGCGGAAAGTTTGCAATGGCCTCTGGATAGGTGACGAACATTAGTGTAGGTCCGGACTGCACCACTTCATCTACTGTTTTGTTCAGATTATGAGCCATAAAACCCAGTACTGTGAAGACGGCGAATCCAGCGAAAAGACTTGTGCAACAGTTGACCAGTACAACAATAACTGAGGAGCTGCAATAATACCAATCATTTAATGTGTAAAATGTGAGAAGCAATTTGCCACCGGAGAAGAGGAATCTGCTTACCGGAAACAATTTTCAGTGAACGGATTAAAACTGCCCATGTTAATGATGGTTCCAGTGCAGGGTGCGAGCGAAAAGAAGACCTGAGTGACAGCCAGTTTCCAGGTTCTAAAGTCAGCCAGTTTCGATAATTTGGGTGTCAGGTAGAATTTGACGCCTTGGCCAGCGCCCGGCATCACCGATCCTCTGATCACAAAGACGAGCAGCACGATGTAAGGGTAGAGCGCAGTTACATAGACCACTTTTCCCATCGACTTCACTCCTCCAAACAGACAGGCGTACATGATGATGCAGAAGAGCAACAAGCACAGCGACAAATGCCACTGCGGCTTCCCGATGCTGAATGAATCCACATGGCTCTTGTAGTCGTAGAGGTAACGGTCGAAATACTCGGTGGCGCTGCTTGCGCTCTGGTTGGCAAATTGATGGTAGATACGCACAGCTGCAGTGTCGTTGCGCCAGTGACAGGAGCCGTTGAACCAGAAGACGTCCGACGACTCGTGCGCTTTTAACAGCTGGGCACACTCCTCGTTGTTGAACTCAGACCGACAATGAGCACTATTGTATGAGTGTCTACAGCTGGCCCAAGGAACGGTCTAAACAAGCAACGGTACAATGTATTAGTGGCAACTCTACAACTTACACTTTGAAATGTGCTGCAGAGGTAGAAAATGGCCCAGGCCACAACAACATTGTAGTAACAGCTAATAATAAATAGAATCAAGGTCATCGCCCAGCCAAGTCCGTGCATGATGGGGGCCATGTGAAAAAAGAGCACAGTGTGGCCGAGGCTGCTGAATTGGCCGATCAGTAGTTCGAGGTAGAAGAAGGGAATTCCAATGACGAATACTGAGATGATGTAAGGAATGAGAAAAGCGCCGCCTCCTTCCTTGAACAGCAGATAAGGGAAGCGCCACACATTGCCAAGTCCGACTGCCAAACTTATCAAAGACAACATGAATTCAATTTGGTTTGTCCAGACACCGCGCGACACCGACTTGTGGCTCTCGGTTGAAAATTCGTCTGCAGCGTGGTCTCCTTTCAACCGCGGCAAACGCGCCGTCTGTAGGACCGACTCTTTGTTCGAATAAGCCGTTCTTGCTGCAACCGAACAGGTCATAGTGTACGTGGGTGCTTCCTCTTGGCTACTTACCTGTCGCGGAAACCTGCGTTAAATTGAGCGAATCGGTGCGGTTGCTGGATTGGGTGATTGACTGCTCTGCAACAGGGTTCGAACTGTGTTGAGTTGAGGGTTGCTGAGAGCGGCTGACAGGCGGAGTTCGCGTTTCATCACTGATGTTCGTGGTCGTGGTGACGTGCTGTGGTTCTGTTTCAGCTTTCGATTCAATACGGCCACCAGACGAGATTGGAGAACGTGGCATCTTTCGCTATTACAAGACAAAACAAAACAAACAGGTACAAATGACTCGTAACATCAATATTGTAACAGCAAGAATGCATAAAAGAGTAGCAAGAATGTGCCACTCAGTGCGATGCACCATAATTTCCCGACCCCTCCGGTAATTGTGCATGCGCTTTATTGCAGCGCTTCCTGATTTCTGAGCAAGCATGACGTCAACAAAAGTTTTAGTGATTTTCTACAACGGCAATTCATTCCATAACTCGTCTAAGATCTTCAATCATCACAATAACATCACAATTGCAAGGCAAGATTGCAAGATTATGTGAAATGCATCAAGCTTTTTGTATTCGTGAAACTTTCTATTTTGAACGCAACACATGAGCTTGTCCATGTACACATTTTTGCATACAGCATTTTTACCTTTCTTTCCCTTTATCATGTTGTCGTAGACTTAAGGAATCAACGGGGTCAGCTGTACTTCCAAAGACAGATTGAATATCGCGCTCAAAAATCAGGTTGCGCTGCAATAAAGCGCATGCACAATTACCGGAGGGGTCGCGAATTTACCGATCCCTCCAGTAATTAATGGTGCAGTGGATCGACACTCGGCCGATCGCTGAGTGGCATATTCTTGCTGTGGATCCGTTAAACTTTCTTGGGTTCGTTATACTTTTTAAGGAACCGGATTTTACGAAAGCGCCAGTTTGTGTGCCAAAAAGCAGCAAATACAAACTAAAAGCAGCCTAGCATACATTTTTAAAGATTCAACGTCCACCATTTGGTGCACGGTATTTACATTGCAAGCATAAGAAGAGTTTGAAAATAAATTGCATCCAGAAAGCACTTATTCTGCATAAGCACACACGCTATTCAGTACTCGGCATTTTCAGAAGTTTGCTGATCATTGACAATGACTTCCATATCATAGGCGAAATAGGTCAAACAATTTAGTAATCTATTTCTGAAGTCGTATTAAAATTCTTGCATCAAAGTAATTGTTAGCGTTCGCGTTAGCAGCTGTGGCCGCTAGGTGTCGCATGGGCATTGCGCAGCGCAGCAGCATGCGTCAGAGTGGTTTACCAAAGCAAACCTGTCGTATGCAGTGAAAGAGTTGTCTGTCTGTCTGGTGCGATGGCCAGTGCCGACGTGATTAAAAAGTGTGAGGAGGGCTACCAGAAACTGAACGGAGCCAGCGAAAAGGAGTGCCACTCTCTGCTCCGAAAATACCTCACTAAAGACGTGCTGGACAAGATCAAAGACCGCAAGACCAAACTCGGAGCCTCACTGTACGACGTCATTCAGTCAGGTATACTATCCATTTGCTGTCTCAAAGTCTTAAATGCACGTGTCCGGGTCCGAGACAATTTTCAATTGACCTGCACCAAACTTGAATGTAGTAGGTATCCAAAATTAATTAGAATACTGTTCCTAGGAGGTGTCCCTCTCTGCTGACACGATAGTCGTACCAAGAATGTATAACACCAAGAATGTTCCACTCGGCGGCTCGGCCGTAGTCAGCTGAGCGACCATGCGCTGCAACATAATTGCGCCTACGTAGGCGCGATCGCGACCACCTAGGCGCGATCGCGCTCACGTAGGCGCGATCGCGCCCACGTAGGCGCGAAATCTATGCTGCTTACCCCTGCAGAAAATGATTTCAGGCGTAGGGCCAAACTCGTCTCGTCTAGGGATGCAAATGGTATAAAAAATATCAAACACCAGATGGTATTTTCTATACCAAATAATTCCAAACAGTTCATAAACGGGTCGCTAGCTGTTTGGAATGAGCGCAAAGTCATACTTTTTGTTTTTCCAGCAAAAATATATAAGTTTTGCCTCAGTGGAAGAGTTTTTGTTGCATCTAAAAGAAATCTGGTCATGCCGAGAAAGAAAACGAGCAGAATTTGGTGGTTTTTCACTGACTCGGGGACTCGGGAAATGGGCAAGCATGTTGTGACGTGGGGTAAGCATTTTCTGCAGGGGTAAGCAGCATAGATTTCGCGCCTACGTGAGCGCGATCGCGCCTACGTGAGCGCGATCGCGCCTAGGTGGTCGCGATCGCGCCTACGTAGGCGCAATTATGTTGCAGCGCATGGTCGCTCAGCTGACTACGGCCGAGCCGCCGAGTGGAACATTCTTGGTGTTATACATTCTTGGTCGTACTATTAGTACTCCACTTTTATAAACAACTAATCCTTTCGTTGCACGGGCTGCCATGTACAATCTGCCCGCGTTGTACATTTGTAGGGTCGCAACTATTTAATCAACGGCCTGTCGAACAGATTGCATGGCAGGTTCATCTTGTTCCCCGGAGCTTTCAAGTTGCCTGTAAAGGTCATTAAATTGGACGCAGCTGGTGCCCCAGCCCACCGGAATGTCAGAGCCAATCGATAGCGTTAAATCACATTTTATGCTTTGCGTATGTCCGTATTCTTATCACGTACGCCACTTGTGCTGAAAACCTGGCTTGAAACATGCAACTTATTTTTAGGATAGATAAGCAACGCCGCTCTGGTAGTCTGGTTTTTGTATTAGCTTATCGGTGCACGTAGCTTTTTCTCAAAAACCTGTACTACGTACATACATAGGACGGGGCCGTGTCACGTGCAATCGGATTTCAGCACTTGTTTAGGTGTGGATAATTTGGACAGCGGAGTGGGAGTGTACGCGCCTGACGCAGAAGCGTATACCACCTTCGCAGAGCTTTTCAACCCCATCATTGAGGACTACCATGTCGGCTTTAAACCGACTGATAAGCAGCCAGCTCCTGATTTGGGCGAAGGCAAGACCGGTCAGCTGTCTGACCTTGATCCTGAAGGAAAATTCGTAATTTCTACTCGCATTCGCTGTGGCAGATCACTGGCCGGTTTCCCATTCAATCCGTGTCTCACTGAATCTGTTAGTCCATTCTAGTGCTTTGTTTAATATTTCATTTCGATTTAAAAATAATTGCTGTAGAACTATCTCGAGATGGAGTCTAAAGTGAAGACCATTTTCGAAGGCATTACTGACCCTGAACTGCAGGGAACTTACTACCCTTTGGATGGAATGAGCAAGGAAGTGCAGTCACAACTCATTCAAGACCACTTTCTATTCAAGGAGGGAGATAGGTAAACTAATCCATCGTATAGCCGTCGTAGGGACTGAAAAGGTTCTAAGAGACGAGGCCTGCACTAGGTACAGTACATTGTAGTGTATGCATAATCAACACGTCTAAACATTATAAAACTTCTTTTTTCGGCCGCTTGCGTTAATTTTGACCGATTAAGCTTGGAATTTTGTGTTAAAGTTTGGTGCACTAAGCTTGACCCAATCCTGAGAAATTTCAATGCCTATACAGTACGTTTATAATGTGATAAAAAAAAGGAAAGTTTTCTTTTTGCCAACCATTTTGGCCGAATCACCTGCACAGGGAAAACGACTCTTTCCATACGGCTAACGCGATCTGCTAACGCGCGTTAGCAGATCGCGTTAGCTGCGTCTTGTAACCGCGTTAGCTGCGTCTTGTCATCGCGTTAGCTGCGTCTTGTAACCGCGTTAGCTGCGTCTTGTCATCGCGTTTAACTATCGTAACGCGGTCCGCGTTTTAAGATCGCGTTAGCACATCGCTAACGCGTTAAACGCGCTTCTGCTTAAACACTGCAAAAAGCGGATGCACAGGGAAAACGACTCTTTCCATACGGCTAACGCGATGTGCTAACGCGATTGTTTTCGACGATCTGCTAACGCGCGTTAGCAGATCGCGTTTAACTTCTCAGCAGTGAGAGGCGCCCGGGCGCGTTAGCACATCGCTGATGCGTTAAACGCGATCTTGTTATGTGATTTGCTAACGCGCGTTAGCAGATCGCGTTAGCCGTATGGAAAGAGTCGTTTTCCCTGTGCTGTTGATTGTTCTGTTACTTACAGTATCAAATGCAACGAATTTGTTCGATTTCTGAGCTGCAAACCTGTACGTAGTGTGGAATTTCAGATTCTTGCAAGCTGCGAACGCGTGTCGGTTCTGGCCGAAGGGCAGAGGAATTTTCCACAACAAAGCCAAATCCTTCCTAGTCTGGTGCAACGAAGAAGACCACCTCAGAATCATAAGCATGCAAAACGGAGGAAACGTCGGTCAAGTGCTCGATAGGTTGATTAGAGTGCGTACATATATCTTAGAGCAGCCTATCATTGCCCATTGTCTTCCGAACCAAACGGAGCTTGGCTATAGATATCATTTGCGTGGCTAAGGTTTCAGGGCGTCAAGACAATAGAGGCACAAGCTCCGTTCTCGCGAGACGAGCGACTGGGCTGGTTGACCTTCTGTCCTACCAATCTGGGCACTACTGTCAGAGCTTCCGTTCACATTGCTTTGCCCAAAACTTCTGCGCGCGCCGACTTCAAACAGTTGTGCTCCGACATGAAACTCCAAATCAGAGGTGCTCTTGCTTTTTCGCCCTACACAGTTGCACATATACCTACGTACAGTATAATCTTATTCACGACTATAAGAAACGATCCGTTAGTCAACAGTTGTGTGTGTGGTTTTTAGGCATCCACGGCGAGCACACAGAGACCAAAGGCGGCGTGTACGACATCTCTAACAAGATGCGTTTGGGTTTGACGGAATTCGAAGCAGTCAAGCATATGTATGACGGGGTCAAGAAACTGATTGAACTCGAGAAGTCTGCCTCAGCTTTGTAGAACTGGCTTAGTTTGCATCACTTTAGTCAAATAAATTAGTTTGCACTGTGAACAAACGTTCAAAACCAAACGATTCGGTTGTTCGGTTGTGCTCACACAGTCGTTGGTCGGTGTCAATAGCTCGGGAAAATCGGACCTAATTTGAGTACACCATGCAGCGGTTCAACCAGGACACTTTTTAACTACTTGCTGAGCATGCCGACTCCAGTATAGCACTTCTGCCGCATTTTGCAGAAAGTGGCTAAGAACGGGTCCTCACAGCAACCCACACTTAACATCATATTTTGACAACGGGAGCCCCGAAACTTGCATGCAATATCATTGATCGATTTCAAAAAAGGCGAAGTTTCGCTAGACCGTTACCAGTGAATTGGTGGCACTCTTGCGTAGCTGCTCGCTGTGAACCTGCTACCGAGTTTCTTCTACGCCTTAAACAGAGCTTCAAGCCATTCCAGCTCAACTGCACTAAACAAAATCAAACCCAATCCCTTGATCTGAGACCCTTGAGTTTATCTGACACAGGGATGGATATTTTTCCGAAAAAACCTCGGCCTGTTTTTTTTTTTTCAGTTTTTTTTCGTTTTTTTCCTAGGTCGCGGAAAAAACTCCAGCCCAAGTTCTGAGTGTCTTAGAGTGGTTTTATGATTCCTAATGCCTTCTAGCGCCTTCCTCAGTCTTTTCAGATGAGAAATACACGTGTTACATAGATATAAATCAGGAAACAGGCATGAAACAGTGCCTGACAGACAGGCTCCATCAATAAACGCTATATACAAATTTTCTTACAGCAGTTTGTATTTTTGTTTTATCATGCCAAATTTGGTCATTTCTGTTGTTTTTCTAACAGTTTTGAGTCAGTCTGGCCTAGTATACATCGCTAAAGTCTAAAGCACCGGAAAAAACACCTGCAGCGATGAAACCCTTCACAGACCAACTTCTCTAGGTAGATGAAAGCGTCCTCGGTAGAGCGCCCCTGCCGAAAGCCAAACTGGCTGTCCGATAGCTCAAGATACGGTAGCAGCAGAGTCAGGAGGTGCTGTTCGAGTATCTTTCGAAGCACGGGCATAATGCAGATTAGCCTGAAATCAGCGGGGTCTGGTTGGGTTTGCTAGGCAGTGGGACGATGACTGCGCCCTTCCAACAGTTTGGGAACTGCCCTTCGGATAACCAGCTGTTGATGAGCCAAGCCACCGGGTGGGCTAGCTCAGCGGCCGCCCTCCTTGACAAGATGAGGAGGTATCCCATCGATTCCGGGAACTTCGGTCACATCCAGCGAGTTGAGGTGACCGTAGACAAAGTCTCGATCACAGAGCCATTCTGGTCCGCCGAGGGGGTATGGGCCGGCGAGGGGTTTTTTTTACCAAAAAAGGTCGCCAAATTTCTCCCAAAAAAGGCGAAACTTTTCGGAAGGGGTCGGTCCCGATCGTGCGGTCTGGCCTAAGTCGTGGGAGCAGACCGACTTGTTACATGTAGTACGTGACACTTACGTGAGACACCCTGTACAGCTGAAAGGAGGCAAAGTGGCCAATAGGCAAAGGAAATATAATAAACCCTAATCCTTTCCATTTGGAAGAGACAACATAGACAAGATAAGCCTGCAGCAGTACTGTAAGTTTCGTACAAAAAAATCTGTTTGCCGCAAAATAAAGAGAAGGAAAACATAAGAAAAATTTGAAAACCTTGTAGATCTGCCTAGAATCGGCGCTTATCACTTCACCGTGAAATTGAGTGCAAACATCCACAGCCAACTTGGTCTTTCCGGTGCCTGTTGCTCCAGCGATAACTAATAATGGCCGAATTTTGTCCAAAACGCTTCGGTGATTTGACGGAGCAGCCATCTGAAAAAAGTCACTAAAAGTATTCATGTAATGCACCTCAAGCATACCACCAACTCATAGTCAGCGTAATAAAATAGGGACAAAGAGGAAACCGTGGCACCTGCTCCCCTATTGTTAAAAGTATTTTACTTTTATTAAATGAAAGTTTGTTTAATTAAGCTAAAATTTGCCGTTTGTTTACCTCCATCTATGTGCGTAACTACACCAATTTTTAGCTACGATTTAAATACAGGGTGTCTCAAAAAAAGTGATCACATTTCTTTTTACTGCCATTTCCGCAAATTTTGACCAAATAGGCTGAAATTTGGAACATAGGTGCCAAAATTCGGGGAATTTTATGTGTTAAAGCTTGGTGCACTAAGCTTGACTCATCCCGAGAAATTTCAAAAAAAGTGAAATTTGGTAATTTCAATAGTGAAAGCCGGTCACGGAAAAAATGATCACATTTCTTTTTACTGCCATTTCCGCAAATTTCGACCAAATAGGCTGAAATTTGGACCATAGGTGGCACAATTCGGGAAATTTTATGTGTTAAAGTTTGGTGCACTAGGCTTGACTCATTCCCGAGAAATTTCAAAAAAAGTGAAATTTGGTAATTTCAATAGTGAAAGCCGGTCAAAAACAACAAAAACAACAAAAACAAAATAATGCAACAAAAACATCGCCAAATCAACGTGCATTCAGATCAGACCGACCAGACAGAGAGCAAGCCCTAAGAGATACTGGTGAACATGCGCTGACACCGAAACGTGCATCCGGCCATCTCGCACATCTTCGACCACGCATTTGGCCATCGCGGTACGGCACGCGGCGATAGTGCGCCGGGGCAAAATCGGATTTGTTGTAGGGAGATCACCGCTTGCGCCAATTAGTGTTTTAAATGTGGCAGTTAGTAGTTTACGCACCGTACGCACCGTTCGCACCGCTACGCACCGTACGCACCGTTACGCACCGTTCGCATCAGCAGCGACCCCGATTGGGCGCCGATCTTTCGGAGTTGTGAATTTGCTTAGATCGATCAGAGAACTGTTCTATTTCAGCTTGCATTAACAAATTACGCCTTTTTGGTGGAAAAGTACTTGGAAAATCAGCTTCTTTACAATTTAAAAAGAAAAAAGCGTGTGGTGTGTTTGTGGGTTCGAAACCTGTCGAGGCGATGGGAAGTAGTTGACACAAAGCCCAACCAAGGCCGTCGAAAGTCAGCAATGGCAAGTAGATAAATGGGGACCAAGCCGGCGCTGTCTAGCACCCACTGACAGCAAAAGGGGACGGTTGTTGTTAATTGTCATTGCCAACCTAAATCAGGCAGCCATCAGGCAGACATGTTAAGTGGGGGGTCGGCGGAATCGGCCGGCATGGTGTGCGTTGGATATCACTATGGCCCCAAAGTAAAACCCTAAAACAGTTCCGCCCAACTCCCTCTGGGTAGCCAGCAATGGCCATCCATGGTGGGCCATTTTCCATAGTAAAACTCGAAAACACCCCTAACGGAAATGGGCGTTTCTCAGAGGGGCGAGTTAGCTGAGACACATGCTATCCAGCGTTCGAAAGCTCACATCATGGGCGGACTAACAAAAAGAAGCTAATACCATGCAAGCATCATAGAAAAAGCAACTGCACTAAATGACCAGAAAGCTGCTCTAACTAACACCGAATGTTTGGGGGCGTGTATTAAAATTATGTAATGGCATGGGGGAGGGAGGTTCGCCAAATGACTACTAATCATTAGGGCGGGGGAGGGGGTTGGCGACTTAATTACGTAATTTTTTCAAAGTGCAGAAATCACTGAAGTGACCATAATTTTAATTGTTTTAACGTACAGAAGACATGTACATGTAGTTTCGATTTGAAGCCATTGGGCGTACCCGTACATTATCTCAATTTCACTTTATGTTGTAGTAGTTGTGGAAAGTCAAAAGTCCCATTTTCAAAAGGATGGTGTGTAAAGCACTGACAGGGCCCTTTGGGTGAGAGAAGATTCTACTGCTATTAAATGTTTCCCTGACCGGGCACGAAATTCCCTGAAATTTCCCTGATTCCCTAAATTTTTTTAAATTATGTGCCTTTTCGATGACTCTCTGACTTTTCAGGTCCCGCACGAACTCTGGTTTAATAACTATCGATTTTATCAGTTAAGTGATATGACAGCAGCCCTAAAATCCATGAGAAAACACTTTGGTTTCAATGACTCGGCTTTTTCCCCTCTATTTGGTGCTGCTCCTTGGAGATGGTGAAAATTTCCGTTTCTGTTCTGCACATTCTGTTTTCTTTACTGATGCTTTTTCGTTAAAAGATTCAATGCACCCTGCTACTTTTCCACCAAAAAGGCGTAATTTGTTAATGCAAGCTGAAATAGAACAGTTCTCTGATCGATCTAAACAAATTCACAACTCCGAAAGATCGGTGCCCAATCGGGGTCGCTGCTGATGCGAACGGTGCGTAACGGTGCGTACGGTGCGTAACGGTGCGAACGGTGCGTACGGTGCGTAAACTACTAACTGCCTTTAAATGTAGATAATCGCGCGGGGTGAGTGCCCAGCATTGGGAAAAAGCGGTAGCGTGTTTTTTTAAAGGACGGTAACTGCAATTTACGCTCGACGCTTCACGCACGTAGAGTGTTTGTTTTATTTTTGTTTTTAAATAAAAAGTAAGTGTAAAAAGACATAAAGTGTGTGTGAAACTAGTTTAGTTATGTCTAACTCTACTGTTGTTGGTTGTGGTGCTCACTGCCACCAATATGCCACTGTTTTGTTTGCTCGATTGCCCTCCCACCTACTCCTGATTGTTTGAAGTTAAAGAAAGATTCTTCTCCTTCCCCCTGACGAATTATACCACTGCAGTGTTTTGAGTGAACAATGTGTTATTTCTTCCCACGGCAACTTGCGTATTCTCCCACGGTCGAAGATAACTGTCCCCGATGCTGATAACCAGTTTCGCTTCCGAACGTTGCCAAAACTGTCGAAGAAGAAGGAAGAAGAATAAAGTTATGCGTTCGATTGCATCAGATTTGCGTATTACACGACTGAAGCGGGTGTGCATTTATGTTGTTTGGAGAGTTGCTATCATTTACTCTCAAGCTGCTGTCTGAGCAGCAGGATCAACGTCTGCTAGCTGCAGCTGCAAGATCAGTCCGGCTCCATACCTACTCCCCTTTTCCACGCAGATTGATTTGATTGCCCGGGTCACCTGAGGCTTAAACCGCAAGCTTCAGCGTTGCTGGAGAGCTAGCGAGGCACGGTTGAGACTCAGATCAAAACGACAATGACATGACTCGAGTGTACGGACTTAACATGCCGGTGGAATAATCCTGACTTCCAGTTTGTTACTCACGTTATCCATACATGTAAAGGGGGTCTGGGGTCTTCCCCCTCCCGACTTAGGCCAGACCCCCCGGATGGGGACACCCCCTCTCGAGACGATTTTGCCGACCCCCCCTCCGATTTTTCTGGCAAGTAATTTTTTGGGCAAATTTTTGCAATTTTTTACAATTACATAAACAAAATTGCCAAAATCGCCTGCAAAACAGCACTTTTTAGCTGTATTTCAGCCCAGATTAGCAATTTTTGGCGATTTTTAGCCAAAAAATTGAAATTTTTTCGATTTTTGAGCGTTTTTTAGTGCCCCCTCCCAAAATTTTGGCTCAGGCCCCCCGGCCGGCGCCAGACCCCCAACCCCCCTTCGGCGGATGACCTTTTACATGTATGACGTTATCTTTAGCGAAGGATTCGTAATGCTGCACCAATATGCGGTACGTATTTTGAGTTGTGGAACCGAAACTAAACCTGTTTTTTGACTGATTTAATAAATTCAAAGCACCCAAATTAATTGTTGTTTGATCATAATTGTTTGGTTCAGGAACCAGAAAGTAGAGAGCAAATTGAGCAGGCAATGAACTGGAATCACCGATTTGCACTTTTCTCAGAGAACTCGCCAATCCGTCAAAATAGTAGACCCCATCCAGACGTTTTATGACGGCAGTGAAATGACCGGGTCGGTGCATAGTGATTGCAACCAATTTGTAGTGATTCTATCTGCTACCAATGTGGCGCACTTTGTCCGGGAGTCTGCGAAAGCAATCCTCTAATTTTCCCGCATTTCGTATGTCCATCGGAAGCATCCACGGACCATGGGGTGTTTGAAGCTGGGAAAGGGTCGTAGGATCAGCCTCTGTTCTCTGTTCTTGAATTTGCTTGGCTTGGGTAAAGGCAAGGTAGACTCGCTCTCGCTGTGAATAGTACCCATCCATCAGTAGATCGAACCGATGCACCAGCTTTCGGGTTGCACGCTGCAGTGCAACGGTCACCACAAAACGGCAAGAATTCTTGATGACGGTTGAACAAGCTCCTAATCTGACCTTCAAAACTGCGGCCTGGTTGTTCTCTACAGTATTAAACGTTACAGTAAGTTGAGAGCGCTTCAAATCTGCTAAACTTACTTTTCCAGGATCACTTCTTTTATTTCCATAATTCGTTCCTGGCCAGCAGAAGACGGACAATCCGAGTATTGACAGTAGGTGTGCTCACTGCGAACCCAACAATACTAGAAATAGTTTATGAGCCGTTGGTTCTCGTTTCCTTCTAAGTCTATTGTGCCCATACATGGGTCGGAAAAATCCGGAGGAGGTATGGAGACCTCGGGGTGGGGGGGGATCCTCAAAAAAGGCCGGAAAACGCCTATTTTGCCTTAAATAATTGCGAAAATTTTCTCCCTCCGGGAGGTGGGTAGGCCGGCCGGAGGGGGGTATGGCCGGCCGAAGGGGGTATTGGCCGGCTAGGGGGGGTATTCCCCCCATACCCCCGGCCCATGTATGATTGTGCCAGCGGAAGAATCCAAGTTCTGCAACAATTTGCGAGTCGTTTTATACACCGACGTGACAATTTCTAAAATTACGTACGTACGTACCTGCGATGCGTCATTGCACAACTGCTGGACAATGAACTGCTTTGCACCAACGGCATCTTTACGTTTCAAGAAGTGGATAAGTGTAAGCAGTGCTCGGTCTTTTTGGTCTTCTATTCCATTTCCGTTTGGGTTGTTGAGCAGATCGACGAAGTCAGGGCTGTCATGTAAATGACAGGACAGCGCCATTAGCACGTTGTCGATCGTGCAGGTGTTTGCAAGTCCACGTCTACCCCATTTGATGAACACAGGGCCACTTTCCTCTGCTGATTTCTGCTGTGTCATACGGTCTGCGCTGCTCGACTGTTTTTGTCGTTTGCTTCCTTGATCTCGACTTGCATACCCGGCATGTTTGCGCATGTTTGGCATGTTTGCAGAATGCGTTGGGGGTGCAGGTTCCTTTTACTGCCGTTTCTTACGAGTGGGGTCGGCCATCAAGCGATAAACATGTCTGAGCTGTCGAGCTACGATTTCCGATTCAATTAGCCCCCTCAAGTCTTCCGTCGGAATCTGCTCATGACCGCTGTACGACTTGCAAGCGTAGGAATCTGTAGGTATTTATTCGGTAGATATCCAAAGAATCGGTAGGTATCTTTTCGGTATCGGTACGGTATATCGAATTAAGAGTATGTAACTGTATGTAAGTTGGTATGTAACTGTGGTTCTATACATCCAGGCCCGCCTCATTTTAAAAATATGCTTCTGCTTTACGTTTTCTTGCCCTATTGTACTTTCTGCGCTACGCGACACAAGGAAACGAAACCATTAACCATTTAGTGAGTTTTTGCAACTGTAGCGCGATGCGGAGGTTTCTCTCTTGTCAACCGTCAAATACGCTGTGCTGATGACACCAGTATACATAATTGATTAACAGCATGTGTTTCTCTTCGGTCGCAGCTTAGCTCGTTCGAGTAACTAGATGTGTATTCTTGGATATGTTGGAGCAAATGTATACTGCACTTCGAAGTCGAAATGGTACATTAACAAAAACGTTTGAAACAAACACATTATATTCCATGCAATTTACACTGTTTTAATTACGCACTGTTTCAACGTTTAAGCGGTTAATTTAGAAAGGCAACACACTGTCAACGCTCGCTTAATCACTACATTTGCAACGCACCGTAGTTTTAGTTGCAAAAATACTCGGGGGCAATTTTAGTTGCATTTGTGTTGCACTTTTGCTGGGCACTGACGACGCGCCGTAGATAATTTTTGGCCAATTTTTTGTTTAAAGAGCAGGGCCACCGTCCTGGGAATTGGACGAAGATTGTTATATTTATGCTTAATCGATAGCAAATTGTCATAATATCTACCCATACGCTCTTGGGCAGACATATCTGTCGGTGGACTCGAAGGCTACGATTGTTTTAGTAAGGGGATGTCAAAAATAGCGCATTTTCATTCTTTTTATTTTTTATTTGTTGTTTAAAGGATCTCTGAAAGTAAATGCGCCAAAATATGCATCTAAGGTAGGCCTACTCACACAGTGAAACTGTTAGCTGCCTGCCAAAAGATGACCTAGAAAACTTCTTTTGTTTTTTCTATTTTTTTTCATTGTAATGTTTTTAAATAAGGGCCACCGTTCTCGGCCTTGGACGAAGATTGCTAAATCGAACATAACCCATACAACGTAACCGACTATACGACTCCGGAACGTGGCCTACCTATAGGTACTGACGCGTCTCTAGGACTTGGGACTATTTATACCCTAAATATCCATGCTGCGTGGAGCCATGGACGACTAAAAACTACTGGACTGATCGCGCTCCCGACCGCTAATACATACTTAGGGTAACTTTACAAGTCCATATCTTTGGAACCGTTCGACCTACAAAGAATATAAATACGTTTTTAGAATCCTCACGGTATCAGTAATCGAGCGCAGCGCCCAAATCGCTTTCAAACCCACTACGAAAAAAGTAGATTTTTTTCCATCGCGCAAATTAGGATTACCAGTCAATTTTGCGCAGATTAGGTTGAACCACAGTACAGAGCTCGGCCCGCTCTACAACTTTGGTCATAAGGCCCAACGCGCTCCGACGCATCCATAAGGAGTTATTAGCAAAAAGCTCTGAATTCGTTAAACTTTGAAACGTAGTCAGTCATCTTGTTTTGTGTGCTAACTCATACCTAATTGCAGGAAATATAAGAGATCATTTATTTTTGCCTACATTGCAGTTACGTGCTCGCGTATGCATACATGGGCCGGAAAAATCCGGAGGGGGTAGGGGGGTTGAGACCTCGGGGGGGGGGGGTCCCCGGTTCGATCCCGGGTCTCGGCACCAATGAAAGACAAAGACAGAAGCTGAGCGGCGCTTTAGCTGGGCGACGCGGTCTTCTTCTGAGCCTCGGCGCGTCTTTTTGACGGCCCGGCCCGGCCTGTCCGGAAACCCAATTTTTGCGGCCCGCACCCGGCCCGGCCCTTATGAAAATGCAATTTTTGTGGCTCGGCCCGGCTGAAATCCTCTAAAAATCCTCTGTAGGGCGACCAGGCCCGGCCCGTGCAGGTCTCTACTTCTCTGAGTCATATGTTCGGTACAGTTGCCATCGAAGCCATGCCATTTGTCACTATGAACCTCAGTCTATGAAGAGAAAGCTTGACCGATACCACCATCAAAGTTGGCTACGACTGCACAGCTATCTGAGGGGCCGACCCAGCGTATACATGTATGTACGTACATAAGAGGGCGTCCGCTTAACGGGAAGGCTATTACAGTTTCAACCAAAAATCAGGCGGTGTTTTAGTACATACCAAAAGTCGCCTTTTCTGGCTGTTTTGACGCTGGAGTACGTACTATAGCTAAAGCCTATGTACATACACGCATCAATCTATTCACATTAAAGACTGGTTGTAGCACGGGAAGACAAGACAAGCGCAAACGTGAGTCCTTTCCTCTCCCGGAAAAGCAACCAAAAGTGTCTTGAATTTTGTTCTATGTACTGTACAATGTACGTCTTTTAAGCTTTAAACAAATACGCGAAGTACTACTAGTAATTTTTCTCCTTTGTCCGATGCGTGTGTTTAACTAACTAGTCTGATGTGTCGGTGCGATCTATTCTATGCATTCCTAGTTATTTTTTCTTGCGTTGCTTAGGTGGAAAAGGTAGTGATATGTGCGTATTTCTGTGTTATACTCGCATGTAGTACTGCGTTATACACGCGCTCCCCCGATACGATTTTTCCCACCCCCCCCCTCGATTTTTCTGGCAAGTAATTTTTTGAGCAAATTTTCCCTATTTTTTGCAAACTCAGACAGACAAATTGCCAAAATCGCCTAAAAACAACACTTTTAAGCTGTATTTCAGCCCAAATTAGCGATTTTTGACGATTTTTAGCCGAAAATAGCGATTTTTGAGCGTTTTTTAGTGCCCGACCCCCCTCCCAAAATTTGGGCTCAGACCCCCGGCCGGCGCCATACCCCCAACCCCCCCTTCGGCGGATGATCTGTTACATGAATGGTTGTGCTCTGATTATCAACCAACACTTATTTCAAGTCTTAGCAGTTACTTTGCGTATTGCAGAGTCTTATGCAGTAAACATTTTTCAGGAGATATTTTTGAGACCGATCCCAAAGCGTTCAACTGAAATCTAATTTAATATGTAAATTTTATGCGTTTGGCACAGGTCAACCTGTGCATGGATCCAATTTTTCGGCACTGCGTGATGCTGAATATCCCTGAACGGGGCTCAAAATTTAAGCTAGCCCGGTCAGCAGGGCTCTCTAAGTTCGACCTATTTCACATGAAAATTGTCTTAATTTTTACAAAACTTTTATAACGTTTAAGTTGGCCTTGTGAGTTGCGAAATCAAGACGACATTTGGGTCCGCTTCCACGAAATTAACTTTACTCCTTGTTTCCGCAAAAATTTCACTGTTATGATTGTGAATGATATGAATAAGCAAAAACTTATGACTAAGACGGTATATAGTTTGTTTCGTCGTCGTTTTCCCATTCCAAGCCAGATGTGGAGCGTGAATTACATTTTTGGAAGCGCTCCACGCAGCATGGATATTTAGGGTATAAATAGTCCCAAGTGTCTCTAGGGGTAGATACTTTTATATTTGGCAAAACAGGCCCCCGGGGCGTGCCCTACGCTCATGTAGTAGTGATCATTAGACTCGTCAGGCCAAGGGCTTTCAAACGATATATGACATGACCATTTCAGACGATTTTGAAATTTTGGACTGTTGCCAAAAATATTCGATAATCGATATTTATCGATAGAACTTGTTAATATATAATTAATTATGATCATTAAAAACATTAATTTATGTTTGGGATCGGTTCGTGACATACATGGCCCGGAAAAATCCGGAGGGGGTATGGAGACCTTGGGGGGGGTCCCGAAAAAAGGCCAAAAAAACGCCTATTTCCGTAAATAAGCGAAAATTTTCTCCTTCTGGGAGGGGAGTATGGTATGACTGGTCGAGGGGGTATTGGCCGGCGAGTGGGAGGGGTATTCCCCCCGGCCCATGTATGGTTCCTGATTTTCCCCCCAGCTGCACCTGATCCAAAATTTTTTAACAATAGATAGGGGAGTAGGCAGAGACTAGGGGTAGAGGATTCCTTTCCCCTGGGAAAATACGCAACGGTTTTCCAGGCGGAGGTCTATGCCATTTTGAACTGCGCCAGGGATCCCGGATTAGTTAACTGTCTTGAGCAGAAGATCTGTATTTGTTCAGATAGTCAAGCAGCTTTAAAAGCTTTAGTATCTCCACGCATCAGCTCTAAGTTGGTT
This sequence comes from Sabatieria punctata, assembly GCA_030248155.1. Classification (NCBI taxonomy): domain Eukaryota; kingdom Metazoa; phylum Nematoda; class Chromadorea; order Araeolaimida; family Comesomatidae; genus Sabatieria; species Sabatieria punctata. The sequence continues at coordinate 86,022 of JASANB010006330.1, forward strand.
GCAGAGTGTGTCAGGGAACTACAACGACTGGCGCTTCGGAAGAAGCTACAGCTGGTGTGGGTACCTGGACACTCGAATGTGGAGGGAAATGAGGAAGCTGACCGACTAGCTCGGGCGGCTTCAGAGTTGCCACTTATAGGGCCGGAACCGGCCCTTGGCATCTCTGTTAAGAAAGTACGTACTGAATTAAGAAGTTGGGCTAGGAACCAGTTGCAGTTTGACTGGGATTTAAGGACCGACTGTAGGCAGTCTAAGCAGTTTGTTCTGGGACCTAGATCGGTAGCAACCAGAGAACTACTTAGTTTTAGTAGAAGGGAACTAAAGCTGGTGGTTGGTTGGTTAACCGGACACAGTAGTAACCTTAATAAGCATCTTAGCATTATGGGCCTGGTGGATGATCCAACATGCTCCTTCTGCTCAGAATTTGAACATTTGGTCCTGAACATTTGGTCACACAATGTGACGCATTGGCTGGGCGTAGGTATAGGATCCTGGGGCGAAGGTATTTGACCACCCAGGAGCTGAGTGAATTATCTGTTAGGGACCTCCTGAGGCTGATTAAAGCCTCGGGTAGGTGGTAAGTTCGACTTGTTCGATTTTATTTATACGGGGCATCGAAATGGACCCTCGGGTCTGATCGTAGGGTCGTATGGTCGACCCCCGTCACATCGAATCGAATCGAGGGGAGTAGGCGCCACGGTTTCCTGTTTGTCCCTATTTTATTATGCTGACTGTGTGTTAGGTGGTATGCTTGAGGTGCATTCATACATGTAACAGGGGGTCTGAGGGGTCAGCCTCACCTGACTTAGGCCAGACCCCCGGATGGGAAGCCCCCCCCCCCCGAGGCGATTTTCCCGACCCCCCTCCGATTTTTCTAGCAAGTAATTTTTGGAGCAAATTTTTGCCATTTTTTACAATGACACAAAAATTGCCAAAATCGCCTGCAAAACAACACTCTTTTTGCTGTATTTCAGCCCAAGTTAGCGATTTTTGGCCAAAAATTGCGATTTTTGAGCGTTTTTTAGTGCCCAACCCCCTCCCAAAATTTTGGCTCAGACCTCCCGGCCGGCGCCAGACCCCCCAACCCCCTCCCCCTTCGGCGGATGACCTGTTACATGTATGGGTGCATTACATGAATACTTTTAGTGACTTTTTTCAGATGGCTGCTTCGTCAACGCACCGAAGTGTTTTGGACAAAATTCGGCCATTATTAGTTATCGCTGGAGCAACAGGCACCGGAAAGACGAAGTTGGCTGTGGATGTTTGCACTCAATTTCACGGTGAAGTGATAAGCGCCGATTCTATGCAGATCTACAAGGTTTTCACAATTTTTTTATGCTTTCCTTCCCTTTATTAAATGTAACAAATGGGTCTGCCTCCGCGACTTCGGCCAGACCGCACGATCGGGACCGACCCCTTCCGAAAAGTTTCGCGACCTTCTTTGGGAGAAATTTGGCGGCCTTTTTTTGGTAAAAACAGAGAATTTTGATCAAAAACCCCTTGCAGGCCCATACCCCTCGGCGGACCATACCCCCTCCAAAATCTGGCCACCTTTTTGGGAAAGCACTTTTTTACGCTTCAACCCCGCCGAAAAGCTTCATACCCCCTCCTGATTTTTCCGGCCCATGTATGCCCTCCCCCGACCAGTGCCAGACCCACACCCCCTCCCCCATCGGCGCATGACAGGTTGCATTATATGATGAAGTGTCCATACTTGTTCCGGAAAAAACCGGAGGGGGTATGTGGTTTTTCGGCGGTGGGGGTTTGGAGAGTATAAAATCGATTTCCAAAAAAAAGAAAAAAAGATCGCCAACATTCTAGAGGGGGTATGTCCGGCCGAGGGGGTTAATGGGCCATTGACCGAAATTTTCTGTTTTCCCCAAAATTGTCGCCAAATTTCCCTAAAAATTGGTAGCCAAAATTTTCGGAGGGATTCGGGCCGGCGGGAAGGGGATATAGCCGACCGAGAGAGTTTGGCCGGTAAACTCCCGCATCCCCGGCATATGTATGGAGGTGTTGAGATTTAATTTTTAATTAAAACCTGCAGTTCTTAGCTGAATGTCAAACGGGTCGTTTTATTTTTTCATTAGTTCTGCACATTTCATCGAATTTTCCGGTATAATTCAGTGTTGACTTCCATTAAGTCAGTGAGGATTTTCTGTTCAAGTTCTGCAATGACTCTCTGATTCGCACCGGACGTACTGAACTTGACAATGTCCAGTTAGCGGTGAGGGCAGTCTCCGAACAAGTGTCCGTTCTATATGGTGATGGTGGTCATGTTTTTGAGCAGAGAGCCATTCCTTTACTTTAGTAGGATATTATATTTCTGCATTAAGAGAAGTTGATGTCTAGTTGCAAAATATTCGCGTACATACTCAGAAAGAGTGCAGAAAGTAAAAATGACATGAGATGTGTTTGTTTGTTGGTGAATCGCTCTGAAATTTTGTACACTAAAATCCGCATTGTGTGACAGCCTCAGTTCAGTCGAGCATGAACTGCTGTTTTTATTGATATTTAACTTCTGTGCGCTTACATACGTAGGTGGACACCCTGTACATGTTGCGCGCATTGCAGGGACTGGACATAGCAACGAACAAGGCCACAGACGAAGAGATGTGCGGTGTGCGTCAGCATATGATTAGTGAAATAGACCCCTCTGTCACCTTCTTCAATGTGATCAACTTTAGAGACAGAGTTCTCAACGCTTTAGAGGACGTCTGGTCGCGACACAAACTTCCTGTCATCGTCGGTGGAACTAAATATTACATTGAATCCATTCTGTGGCAAGTTCTGCTCACGCACAAAACTCAGCGCACCCCAATTCGGTCTTTCACTGAAATTGCTGTGGAAGGTAAGCTTTTTTCTTCAATTATTCATCAGAATCCACTTACCATTTTCTCAATAACCGTCATCACATCACTTCGCTGACCCGATACGATATTAGTTGCGAAATCCTTGACCGTAGAATTTGAACGGATTTTCAGAGTGTGACCAAGGTTGGGGTGGTCTCAGCAACGAACAATTGCACGAAAAGCTGAAAGCTGTGGATCCGGACACGGCTTCTGTTGTGCATTTTAACGATAGGAAGCGCGTTATCGCCTCGTTGAGTCACTTCCACCGATTCGGAGAGACCCGCAGTGAGGCGATCGCGCAGCAACGACTGAGAGGAGGTTCTAGTCTGGGCGGAGCGCTCCGGTTCAGAAACGTGCTTGTCTTCTGGCTCAGATGCAACTACGACGTTTTGGACAGACGCCTAGACAGTCGCGTTGATCAAATGCTGGCAAGTGGACTGTGCAAGGAAGTCACCGATTTCTATGACTCCCACTTTCATCGCTATAAATCAGAGTTGGATGCGCTGTCAGAAGAGTACGGTGTCGGTTGTCCCGAGAGTGTTTTCTGCGGTCACAAGGGTGTCTTTCAAAGTATCGGTTTGAAGGAGTTTCTGCCTTACTTACAGCTTAGCAGCGAGGAGCGCTGTAGCTCTAATGGTGAGCAGTTGCTTTGCAAGTGTGTCGATCAACTCAAACTCCGAACGCGTCAGTACGCGAGAAAACAAGATAAATGGGTCAAAAGGAGATTCTTGCAAGCTCCCGACAGGCAAGTAAGTTGTAAGCGATTGTGTCATTTTTGCTAACTGATTTGTATTGAGCCTATACCGAAGTCTGTTTCCTTACTGCCATGGCAAGGCTAACACGTAAATCGGGACCCCTGGTTATTATCACTCACCCCACCGGTTTTTTGGGGAAAGAATTTTTGTTAGTTGTTTTACATTTTTCTGATACATACTTTGCATTGTTTGTTCATGAGCCAGTTTAGCCGTACCGAGCCTAAATTGGGAGGCGCCTTGAACAATAGTAGCGCGAAAATACGTTTTTAGTTCTGCGCCTCCAGACATGTACGTATGAATTGAAAGAAATGTGTATATAACCCGTCCGTCTAGTCTGTATTATCATTGTTTTGTTTGTTTGAACCGGTAAACTTCCTTCATTTGGTGCCGAGACCCGTTCATTTTGTTGTGTTGTGCGCACCCATCACTCCATCGTCCATCACGCCATCCAAGCTCTACCAAGCCCACCCACCAAGCCCACAAAGCCTACCAAGCCTACCAAGCCCACCTAACAAGCCAACCAAGCGCCCACCAGTTCCATGTGCCCACGCCCACCCGTTCCATGTGCTCACGCCCACCAGTTCCATGTGCTCAAGCCCAAGCTCCATGCCCACAAGCTCACCTGTTCCAAGTGCCCACCCAGTTCTACACTCGTCAAAGGGGAGTGATCCCATTCGTTTCCTGTCCCACAAGCTTCTTGTTCTACCACTCCCAGTTCGGTTCCAAGTGCTCAAGCCCATTCCGTGCTCGGTTGTCTCCCACTCCCAGTTCGACAAGTCCTTCAGATCCATGAGTCTCTACAAGTTCCTCACCCACGGTTGTCAGGCACAGAAGAGGCCCTCTCGACATCCGATAGGGGAGTGATGAAAGAAATGTGTATATAACCCGTCCGTCTAGTCTGTATTATCATTGTTTTGTTTGTTTGAACCGGTAAACTTCCTTCAGAATGTATGTATTCTAGCATGTATGTATTCTAGCACTTTATCAAATATGTGTTTCTCAATAATGGTATCGGTACCGGTTACTGAAATGAAACCATATGGTAACGGTACCATAATAGTACTTACTTACTACAAATTATTCTTCTATCTCATGGGCCACCAGGCGCCCTGCTGCCCATGTATGACCTGAAGCCTTGATTGAAGCTATACAATGTATGATGCCATACATCTGTAAGGTGCTCTCAGGGGCATACATGTAACAGATCATAATGCCCAAAGGGCGAAGCGCGTTGGGGGTCTGGCGCCGGCCGGGGGAATCGGGGCCAAAATTCTTGGGAATTTGGGCCTCGAGCTTTGGCAATTACGCTTAGAGTGCGAACTGGTATTAGGTATTGGGGTGTTTTCCAGGTATTGGGTTTTTTATACCCCGATACCCAATACTAATTAGGACCTACAAAAATCGAAAAAATCGCTGTTGAACTGAAAAACTTACCTGAAAAAATCGAAAAGATTTACCGATGATTAGGTATAGCAAGCCGTTTTTGTGTTAATAAACTAATGGTTAAGAATGTCTTATACTGCCCGCTTTTCTAAGTAGTACACTAGTAATTTGTGCAATTTCCCTGTTTAAGCGTTTGTGATTCAATTGAAATTTGTCATTTTTAGTGATACATAATGTACAATGTATTAGTACTGTAGCCAGGGAGTGCGGGTCTGTTACAACACTTTCCGGTGGAGCATGAAGAAAATATACGAAGAGAAAAATAAGAAACACTAATATAGTAGATCATGTACGGACTATTCTGCTTATTTTACCCTCCAGAACGGCTTCTAAATGCTTTCTGAAAGGCTAATTTTTCAATATTTCTCGCCGTAGTTGGACAATGGCCCAACCAGTCCTCTTCGAAATTTTAATCCCTGTAAAAGAAATCCTGTGTGCACCACTGGAATGCATCTGTTTACTGAAATGCAATTTTTGGCTCAGCTACGCAAGTATGGGTATTGGCGGTCTCAGGTATTGGGATTGGGTAATGAATGGGGTATTGGGTTTTTTTTAGGTATTGTTCGCACTCTAATTACGCTTATTGACTTCGGTATCTGCCCTGGCCGTGTATGGTGCTGTTACTGTTTGTTGTCACTTTAGTACCATCACCGATGTATCGAGTGATCTCTGACCGTATACAAGTAGTGTGATTGAGGTTCCTCCAGTATACGCTTTCGATGTCGAGGACCCGTCGACCTGGGACGCCAGTGTTAAGAGGCCGGTCTGCGAGATTGTAGAAGATTTTCTGAGCGGGCGGCCACCGCGCCACAGTGCGCTAGCTCGAGACTCGGTTGACATTGACCAGTGGAGACAGGAGCGGGACACGTCCCTGCGGCACTGTGCGCTCTGCCACACAACTGTTTCCGGGCTGTTTCAGTGGCAGCAACATCTCAGAAGCCGCCGTCACAAAAAGTTACAAGTTAAACTAAAGAAGCAACAGAGTGCACTGTCGGCCACTCTCGATTGTATGGTGGCGGTGAAATCAGTTGAAAAGGAGAGCGTTTGAGTTTGAAGCGTGGTATCGATCGAGCAGTAAACGTTTATCAGTGTCTTTTTGTCTGTCTGAGGGCGACTGCTCTGGTGAAGGTTGCTTCTAATAACCTAACCCGTTGGGTTTTATCTGTCGCACTGCATCACGGCTTTTGGGCGCGGTAATCGGTCGGGCGTCTGGTCGAGCCGGTCACGCTCTCGTCTGTTCCTTTGCGTGCTTTGTATTGAACTGCGGCCCGCAGATCTGACTGCTTCATTTATTTGCCTTTTGGACAGACGCATTGGAACGGAATTTTCGATCACATTATGGACTTTGTTTGCAGCCCGCACCACGCTTGCTTGCTCCGACACAGGCTGAGTCATTGAATAACACCTCTACTCTCACTGACTCTGTGCCGTGTTGTTGGCTCGACGCCTCGCGCGTGGTTAACCAAGCTCATTAAACGATCTCTGCTTACTGCTTTACTTGCGACCAAAGATGAAGCCTCCTGCTACCGAAAACCTTCAGGGTGAGTGACTGTTTCAGCCTGTTCTGGATGCTTGACATCCTTCGTTCGTACAGAAACTTCGCCAACTCGGTAAACGTTATACTAAGCGTGTTACAGTTAAATTTCACATAGCTGTTTTTTCATACACTAAAGCTAGCAAACCGAATCTTTTATACCCATAAGTTTTAGTTTTCGCTATCACTGCTTGCGGACGTAGTATTCTAGTTGGTGCTATTTTCTGGTGGGCTTTCAACGGTGGTTTCTCATTTTTTAGCTGCCTATATCCTAGTTTCACATCTAGTCGAATATGTGAGCCAGTGACAATGATAAAACACAATTATACAATGGCTCCTCCAAAGAAATGATTTGTCTTCAATTTCAGTGATGAAAAATCGTTCTCTTGAGTCATGACTTACATTGACGGAAAAATGGGTTCAGGGGTTGGTCAAAAACCGGAATTTTGGAGACGGAGGAACTACTACTACCGGTTTTAGGGTTTCTAGGCTATTTTTTGAGTGGGCGTGGTTGAGTCTGTTTGTCATGAAGAAATCTGTTTTAGATAGGTCGGGTTGTTGGCGCTAGTTGATCCCAAATTGTGGGGTACTTTATGCAGCGCACATGTACGGGCTGAGTCGATAAACAGTTGAATGACAACTAGGTCCATGTTTGATAATAATCACTGATAATGATCGATTAGTCTAGGAGTTTTCCGTTATTTTTTGCATTTTCTATTTGATCTATCAGACACGCTTAAACGTATCCAAGACGGCAGATAAGATTTGGTCACCGGATAGTGACAGTTTTGAGCGTGCAGAGCACTGCACAACACACCGATTTATTGCTGCTGAATTTGTAAGAGCAGTGTGAGTATTCGGATCATACATGGGCCGGAAAAACTGTGTTGGGGTAGTCAAAATCTGAAAATTTGGGGGTGGGCCTACCAATTTGGGGGGTCGCGGTCATTTTGGTGGTCAGGAACAAAAGTTGGCTTCAGGTGGGTGGCTGGGGTCGAGCCCAAGTTGGGGGTGGGCAACGCCCCGGACCCCGCGGCCCATGTATGATTCGGATTACTATAGGACGGTTGGACTCGAGTGTGACTGATTTTTTGATGGGGTGCTCTGGAGGCCCAGTTAGTGGAGGTGTTGGCCGTGGTAACTGGTGTTTGGCCAGGCAGCCTCACTACCAGTCACCTTCAGTTGAGAGCAGTTTGTTTGCTTATTTTTGGAATCGCTGTTTGCTTTCTGGGCTTATTGACCTCGACTCAACTGCGTCCCCGCTGCTCTGTTCAGTGGTTGCTCGTCCCTGCTGCTACTAGTTTGCTCGTTTGCGAATCGTGCTTTTTAGCTAAAACACTCGCTTCGTGCAACTACCTTTCTCACTTTGATTTATTGAGCCTTTTATCGTCCTAGTCTTTCTGTTTTTTCTGTCCTAATGCAGTTTCGGTCGGTCAGTGAAAGTGTCTGAATTTGGTAGTACTGCTTTGACGTAGACGTTTACTCTCTGGTTACAAACTCAGTTCCAAAATGCCAAATTGGTCATGTTGTAAAAGGAAGGGTAGGGGTTGTTTGATGCGTTTGCTTGATTGTCCACAGACACAAGGTTGCGTAGAAGGTTGGCGGTGGTTAACTAAGAGGCTGTCGTATCGGTGTTCGATCGGTGGTCGGCCGTGGCGGCTAATTGTGGTGGCTCGTCATCGACTGCACCATCGATCGAGGCGCTAGGTTTCAGTGGCAAAAAACGCAGCCGCCGCATGCACGGCGGCGCTGTTAAGTCCTTGTTGTCTCGCGCCCCTGTCTGTGAGCGCTCTGAAATTTTGAGCTTGACAACTGGTCGAGAAATGCTATAAATGGAGGATAGAATGGCCACCGACGGCTTTGATAACGATCGCTTAGCCATAGACCCCTGGTTTCTGCACCAGTTCGTGGCCACCAGTCCGACCGCCGTGAGCGCCGGCGATCTCGGTGGGTGGCTTTTCAATTGATCGGCAGTGGTTTTATCAATTTTTCTCATAATTGATGAGGTAGCGTGTTGGGCCTGGCAGCCCTACAGACTTGCGCCGCCCTTTTGATGTTGATTGATGTGTTGCTGTGCTGCTCTGGCCCTGAGAGTGGCTGCTTTCAGATAATTTCGGCTACGAAAACCCCAATTACGACAGTGCCGGACAGCGGGCCTCTCTGCACAGTGAAAGTCTCAACTCGATCGACACCTACTTGGGCGCCAACGACACTCTTCAGATCGAGCGATTTGGCAGCAAAAGTCGCCGGCGCTATGCTCAACTGGGCGCCCAGGACATGGGCGTGCCTCTGCTGGCCAGCCCCACTGCCGTACTGACTGCGCAACAGCTTTCCGAGTCGTTTGCCCAGTTGGACACCAGTGGAGAGACCAACTCCAACGACGACTACTTCTACCTGGACCCGCGACAGACCACACCCAGCTCCTCCTCCTCCATGTCTGTCGACTACACAGCTCAAGACTTCAGACACAGCTTCGCTGTGATTGATCAGGCCGCTCGCGCCGGCACCGTTACTCCTGGTTCGGGCATCCGGGTGCGTCACGAAGGTGATACGACCGTAACCACAGAGCACAGAGACCCTTACTCTTTCTACTGGCAGTTGGACAAGGTCAGGAAGCGCCAGGAGCCACCGCCGCCCGCCCCGCCGCCGCGCGAGCCGATCACTCAAGTGGACAATGTTATAGAGGAAATGGTCACCGATAACGCGTGAGTTCCAATTAATACCTGACCGCATTAGCTTAGCACCGACTCGACTGAGCTTGTTTGGCTGCGTTGCCATGCAGTGCGTTTGATTGGCTGCTGCACCGACATGCTCGTTGCTCTGTTCCTCAGGTATTGCTGTGTCTGAGATGTAGAAAGTGGACATTACTCATTTATTAAATTCTCAATTTGCAGACAAGTGCAATCTCCAGACAGCCATGACAGCGGCATTCAGGTGGAGTATTCGAGACCTCAGCGTGAGGAATCTCCGAGACCCAAGCGAAAGCTACCCTCAGGATGGGAGAAGCATGAAGGTACTGTACGTACATAATGGACCGGCTGTAATGGCTTTCTTTGCATAAGATGCGGCTTGATTGCCTTGATGCAGGTGACTAAGATTTACACAAATGTCATCGGTTAGAAAATAGCGCGCACGCCGACTGGTTTATTGCATGTGCGTTTTAAGAGCCGAGTAGGCCCGTCCGTCTACGCACTTTATGATTCTGTTCGGCTCGCCCAGTATTCACGTGTTGTTGCTGTCTGCGTGCAGTTGTTTCGTGCCCGCAGTATTGCAGAGATGGTCGACTCTGACGAGAATGACTTGGACATAGCCTCTCTACTTATAGATCCCACCGGCTACAGCTACTACTGGCACGTCGACTCCGGTACCATACAACGGGAGCCCCCGGTAAGCTTCCACTGCCTTTGTTCGTACGATTTGCTGTGAAGTAGTTGAAGTTGATTGAAGTGAACGTTCTGTACCTACTGTACGTAGCGGTAACGCCCCTTCATAGTTTGTAACATTGGTTGGTGACGGTACGAGCTACTTTGCCTCACCTTTTAGCCACTGGTAGATGACGACTCGACCGAAGTGGCGTCTTCCACCTCTTCCGACACCTTAGCTTCTTCCTCTGACCCCGTAAGTGAGCTTTCTGCCTGTCTGTCTGTCTGTATGTCTGTCTCTCAGCATCACTCGCACCGCACTACCATTCTGGCATTTTTGTTTGGTTAATATACATTCCTCTTATAGTAATTGATCTCAAGCATATTTTTACTGGGGGAACTGGGATTTATATTTATGAGAAATTAGCGCAGTTCCCGAATTTTAAAGGGAAGGTATAAAATTTTGAAGTGGCCCAGACCTACTGTAGTTGGGACAAAATTATAAAAAAATTGGCGTACAGAATTGAATTTAAAGCTTATGATAAAATCAACAGAAATTCGCAGTTTTAGTAGTTCAAATGGGGGCTTCTTAGAAAATTTTAAAACGCATTTAAAAGCTATTTTGAACGTAAATTAGACAGTTTTAGTACTCATTTCTTTTATTTTTGACCGACTTTTTCCTTCCTCCTCCACAAGGGCGGTGTACACCCCTAACAACTGGACATCATACATGTAACAGGGGGGTCTGGGGGGGTCTGCCCCCCACCCGAAATAGGCCAGCCCCCCCCCCCGGATGGCCCCCCCCCCCGAGACGATTTCACCGACCCCCCCCCCTCCGATTTTTCTGGCAAGTAAATTTTCGAGCAAATTTTTGCAATTATTTACAATTTCACACACAAAAATTGCCAAAATCGCCTGCAAAACAGCACTTTTTAGCTGTATTTCAGCCCAAATTAGCGATTTTTGGCAATTTTTAGCCAAAAAATTGCGACTTTTTCGATTTTTGAGCGTTTTTTAGTGCCCACCCCCCTCCCCCAAAATTTTGGCTCAGACCCCCCCGGCCGGCGCCAGACCCCCCCCAACCCCCCCTCCCCCCATCGGTGGATGACCTATTACTAGGGGGGTTGGGGGTTACCCCCCTGCTGGAAATGCCAAACCCCCTTACCCCCACCCCCAGACAGGTTAAGGGACCCAACACCCAAAAATACTAGTACCAGTAGTGGCTCCAGTACCAACAAACTGGCTCAGAAATCACTAATTTTTAGCCTAAAATTCGCTTGAAAAACCTTTGGAAACCGAATTTGGCGTTTGCACTGCTGATATTTAAGAGAAATCGGGGTTTTTGGAAGCCTTTTTTTCATTGTTTGTTTGTTTTTAGCTCTAAAAGCTGTTTGTTTTTAGCTCTATTTGGCAGCAAATTAGCGATTTTTAGCGTCCTTACTGAAAAACTGCATTTACAGGCGTTTTGGAGCTTTTTGAAATTTTGGACCCCCTCTGGTTGAAACCCCCCTCGACCCCCCACCTGAGGAAGACCCCCTACCCCCCAGGTTGGCCCTGAGCTGTTACATGTATGCAACTGGATTACCGTCAATTATTAGCATTCTGAACGGTATCAGCAAAAAGACTTCTTGTGATGCGTTGGCTTGCCTTTCCTCACAACAGTACATGTTGCTTCTCTTTAGGGTAGGACCGAAGTCTGCTCTAATATGTTACCATCTGCTTACATGTAGTACAAGTACTGTATCTCTAAATGAACATGATGAGGTTATATGTACAGTAAGAAAACATTTGAGTCTGTCCAGCCGTTGTTGCTTGAATTCATTAATCTCTGCCATGGCACGCTTGTTGTTTGCCAATAGCTCTCTACTGTACGTACAGTACGTGCTGTACGTGTCAAAAACGTAAATTTAGTTCCGGAAAATACAATAAATGAGCGATTTAGTAGTAAAAATAGCTAAAAATCTGATTTTTTTTGCTAAATTTGCTCGCCGATATTTTTGTATGAAAATGTTACATGTTCAGCTAAGGGTAGATTATTTTCGATTAGCGTGGTGCGGGTTTGCCTGCCAAGGTGGTCTGTACAAAAATGAGAAAAGTAATGCAAAGTATAACAGAAGACTTCTATGAAAATGGTATGGAGTGATCCGATCATGCTTCCGGACTCGACTCTTACGTACTGTACATATATGTCATAATTCAGTCTTCTGAAACAAGAACGTGTTCAGAAATCTTTGGTACAGAAATTAGTGAGAAAAATGAATTCGTTTAATCATTGCAGTTGATGCGCAATTTGACTTGATACAGTAGGTGATCCGATCCGATCCG